>CABHPH010128650.1:0-15950 GCA_902168325.1 Peromyscus nudipes | reverse complement strand
GCCCACCCCCCATTTCCATCTCCTCCAGGGCAAAGACTCCCCCGAGGGTTGAGATCAACCTGGTGGACTCAGTCCAGGCAGGTCTAGTCCCCTCCTCCCAGGCTGAGCCAAGCGTCTCTGAATGGGGGTAATGAGGGGCGAGGGGGTGAGGGAAAGAGAACTTGGGGGAGCGGGAGACCCCAACTGGATCAAGAACAGAGAGGGAACACAAGGAATGTTCATGGTAAATGAAGACCACATGAGAATAGGAAGAAGCAAAGTCCTAGAGAGGCCCACAGAAATTCACAAAGATGCCCCCACAATAGACTGCTGGCAATAGTCAAGAAATAGCCCAAACTGACCTACTCTGGTGATAGGATGGCCAAACACCCTAATTGTCATGCTAGAAACCCCAACCAGTGACTGAGGGAACTGGATGCAGATATCCACGGTCAGGCCCCGGGTGGAGATCTGGGAGTCCAGTTGGCGAGAAGGAGGAGGGTTTATG
This sequence comes from Peromyscus nudipes, assembly GCA_902168325.1. Taxonomy (NCBI): domain Eukaryota; kingdom Metazoa; phylum Chordata; class Mammalia; order Rodentia; family Cricetidae; genus Peromyscus; species Peromyscus nudipes. The sequence continues at coordinate 15,463 of CABHPH010128650.1, read as the reverse complement.
TGAGCAAGAGTTGTTGGGACCAGGGATGGATGGAATACAGGGACGAGTGGCCAAACGAATGGAAACACATGAACTGTGAACCGATGGCTGAGGGGCCCCCAACTGGATCAGGCCCTCTGAATGGGTGAGACAGTTGATTGGCTTGATCTGTTTGGGAGGCATCCAGGCAGTTGGACTGGGTCCTGTGCTCAGTGCATGAATTGACTGTTTGAAACCTGGGGCTTAGCAGAATTATATTTTATTTATCTTTTGGGAGTGGGGCAGGGTGTAAGGAAGATCTCCCTGGCAGCCCAGGCTTGAACTTGAACTCACGATCTTCCTGCCTCAGCTTCCCAAGGACCAAGATTGCAGCTCTAGACTTGACCGCTGAATTGTTTTAAGGTTTATTTTTATTGTTAACTATGTGCATACATGTGTGAGTAGAGAGCATATGTAAGTAGAGCTACCCGTGGGGTCCAGAAGAGGGTGCTGAGTCCCCTGAAGTTCAAGTTACAGAGGGTTGTGAGCTGCCCAGCATGGGTGCTGGGAGCAGATTTAGGGTCCTCTTCAAGACCAGTATGTGCGCTTAACCGCTGAGCTGTCTCTCCAGCCCTGTGATCTTTTGAATTTTAAAGATCAAAAGAAAAGTAAGCAATAAATACAACTTTCTAAGAAAATAATTTCTTAAAGGAAATACTTTTTTTTTTTTTTTTTGAGGCAGGGTCTTACTATGTAGCTCAGGCTGGCCTTGACCATAACGATCCCTCCTGTCTCAGCCTCCCAAGTGTTGGGATTACATGTGTGTGCCACTTTACTTGGCCTGGACACTGATGTTATTAAAGGCTGAAAGAGGAGGCTGTCTAATTGACTTACTTTGATTGAGAACTGCACAAAACCATAAAGATGGAAATGTGGGGGCTGGGGAGATGCTCAGTGGGTCCAGTACTTGCTGTATGAGTGTGAGGATTTGAGCATCCACACAGAAAGCCTGCTGTGGTGCCCTGTGCCTGGAACCCCAGTGCTGGAGTGACAGGGATAGGGAAATTCCAGGGGCTCACGAGCCAGCCAATTTAGCCACTCTCTGAGCTCCAGCTTCAGTGAGAGGCCCTGTCTCAAAATTTAAGGTGGAGAGCGATAGAAAAAGACATCCAATGTTGATCTCTGGCCTTCACAGGCTCATGCATTTTCATGCATCTGCACCCACTCACTCGCGCTCTCTCTCTCTCTCTCTCTCTCTCACACACACACACACACACACACACACACACACACACAAACACGCATGGCATGCACACACTAAAAAAAATACATCTCCCCACAGCTTCACCCACACACACATTTAAAAATAAATAAATAAAGGAAATATGTTTATGTAACTCATTTGGAATCTAACCAATCCAGAGAAAACATGAACCTTCCCTGGGTCTGTTCATGTAGTTTTGTAATATAAGGAAAGGAAAAGAGACCTGGCGGTAATGCTCTTTTCTTGAAATAGTTTTTCTTCTGGGAAGTACAGCTAAGAACCCCTGGCCTGCGCACCCACGTGAACCAAGCTACCACCCTCCGCAGGTGCCGTCTGGGGTTTGATGAAACAGTGGACAAATCGCAGAGACATCGACTGGTTCCTTCATTCACCTACAAACAGGAGTCAGGACGCGCCAAGCTCTAGCTCTGGTCCATTCAAGTGCCGAATAGGATAAACAAAACATAGAAGGATAAATTGAACTGCCAGGCCTCTCCGCAGCAATATGTTAATGTAGCTCTAGCCTCCTTCCTTTTCAACTCATTTTCCCATTGACGTTCGTATTTTTAGACACTTTCTTTCATAATGAAGGTTGAATGTGTTTTTTTTTTTTTTTTTTTTTTAGAAAAAGAATAATTTTAGAAAAGCCATTGTGTGTAGGTTCCGTTTAAAAATGTTCTTTTCTGTTGCTTCAGGCAAATTGTCCAATGGCACCAAGTCAGAGTACAGAGGAGGTCAGGCCTCACCCACGCCCTGTTCAAGTCACTGCTGATCAAAAGGGTTAGTACAATACTTGTTGGCTTTAAGATCATGTGGGTCTGCATATTACTTTAGAGGGTTTTTAATGCAGGGTCTCACTATGTAGCTCTGCCTGGCCTGGAATTCACTCTGTAGACCAGGCTGGCCTTGAACTCACAGAGATCTATCTGCCTCTGCCTCTTGAGTGCTTGGATTAAAGGAGTTTGCCAGCTAGGTGATGGTGGTGCACACTTTTAATCCTAGCACTCGAGAGGCAGAAGCAGGAGGATCTCTATGAGTTCAAGACCAGCCTGGTCTAACAAAGTCCAGGACAGGCTCCAAAGCAACAGAGAAATCCTGTGGGGGGGGGGGGAGGTAAGCATTTGCTGTCATACCTAGCTCTTTTGTTTTGTTGATAGAGTCTCACCATACCATCCAAGCAGGCCTCAAACTCAATGGTCCTCCTGACTCAGCCTCCTGAGTCTGAGGGTATATGTGTGAGCCACCACATACCTGCCAGCAAATCATTTTGATTAGATACATTTGCCCAAGGATCTCAGCGTGGTAACTCACACCGGAAATCTGAGTACTTCAGATGCGAAGGCAGGAGGATCAGAAACTTAAGACCACCCCTGACTCTATAGTAAGTTTCAAGCTAACCTGGGCTACTGGAGACCCTGTCTTTAAAAAAGATGGCTTAGCCGGGCAGTGGTGGCGCACGCCTTTAATCCCAGCACTTGGGAGGCAGAGGCAGGCGGATCTCTGTGAGTTCGAGGCTAGCCTGGTCTACAAAGTGAGTTCCAGGAAAGGCACAAAGCTACACAGAGAAACCCTGTCTTGAAAAACCAAACCAAACCAAACCAAAAAAAAAAAAAAAAAGATGGCTTAGCAGTTAAGAATGCTTATTGCTCTTGCAGAGGACCCAGATTCAGTTTCTAGCACCCAGATGACAGCTCATGGTTGCCTATAACTCCAGTTCCAGGGTGTCCAGCAAGTTCTGATCTTCATGGGCTCCTGCACTCACATGGTGCCCATACATACACTCAGGCACACACACATATAAAATAAGTAAATATTTTAAAATGCATTTGCTCAGCCAAGGAGACTGAATTTGACACCCATTCAAGATCATGTGTTGGGGTTAGAGAGATGGCCCAGCGGTTAAGAGCATTGGCTGCATTTCCAGAGGACCCGGGTTCAATTCCCAGCTCCCACATGGTAGCTCACGGTTGTCTGTAACTCCAGTTCCAAGGGATCTGGGACCCTCACACAGACAAACATGCGGGCAAAACACCAATGAACATAGAATAAAAATAAATAAATATTTTAAAAAATCATGTGTCACCTGACAATGGGCTCATATCTTGTTGCTAATTTCTTCGTGCTCTGAAGATTCAGACTCCTCTTAAGTTTTCTGTGCTCATGGCTACCTACCTCCCCATCGCTGCAGTCATCTCCGTCTGTCAGTGACCTTCAGACTGACCTTTCTAGACGTGTTTGTCTCTCTCTCTTGCTTAAAGGAAGTCTCACATTTTAGATCCTGATTTGATTTCTCTAATGCTGATGAAATAGGCTTCTCCAGCATTAAACTTAGATGCCTCCAGGGTAACAGAGCAGAGAAGGATCAGATGTGCTAAATAAGGTTCTGAGTCACTTGAAATAATCAAAGGCATATAGAATTGCAAGCAAGGGTACTCTTGGAGTAAACGTAGACGGGAGAAATGAAATGCGTGTGAAACGGGACTGCAGAGCTGGCCGAGAGGTTAGGAACACTTACTGCTCTTGCAGGGGACCGGTTTGGTTCTCAGCAACTGCATGGTGACCTCCAGGGGCACCAGGAAGACACCTGATGCACATCCATACATGGAGGCGAAATACTCATACACATAAAATAAAATGAATAAACATTTAAAAAATAAAAATCCATGTGGAACAGAGCAACACATACTTTCCTTTGTCTAGCAAAAGGAGGAGAACTAGACACGGATTTGTATCTGACTATATCTGCAGAAAGAAACTTTGTCTGGAAGGGCAAAAAAAAAAAAAAAAAAACCAAAAACCTGAGGAAATGCTGGGCCAGCCGGTCAGAGAGCTCACTTCCAAGTCTGAAGACCGTAGCTTGGTCCCCTGGTCCCGCGTGGAAAGAGAGAACTCCTGAAAGTTGTCTTCTGACTTCCATTTACACAGCACAGCACACAAGTGCACATCCACAAGTGTACACAGAATATGGTTCAATAAAACGCATAGGTTGAGTCCAATGCTACACATATAATAAAATGTATACAAATGTACAAAATGCTATAATAAAATTCACTAGTTTCACAACTAAATTTAATAATAAAAATTAAAATGCATAGGTTGAAAGAAGGAAAGGAACACTTCCTCAAAAAATGACTTTGGGATATATTCTTTTATTAGGGAAGAGTGTTAAAGGCTGTGTGGTATAAACACTATCTATCACACTCCCTTGAGACTTCCTGGTCCCTTAAGGTCACTTTGGCTTTGGAGAGATGATAAAATGTAGCTCTTCAAAAGAGATTTCAGATTCCTCAAGAGGAATTTCTCAGCCTGAAATAGGCTGTTCAGAGAACATTTCACTTTTTAAAGCAGGTCGGAGAAGTTGCTATTCTAATCAAGAAAGAGCAAGAGATTTAAAAAAAAATTGCTGATAGTTCCCTAATTGATGAGTTAGTTAATGACAAGTAGTTGGCAAAACTGATTCCTGTTAGACAAGACAGTGACGATTTTGTGACAGTGTTTGGGTCTCTGAGCTCCTTTTCCTGGGTATTGTTTCAGAATGGTGGCTGGTAACAAGTCTTCCAGGAATCCACCAGGAAAAGCTTGAGGGGAGGCTTTCTTTCCAGGAAGTCATTCCTGGAAGTATTCCCTCAGCCTGGTACTATGTCAGCTCTCAGCTACTGCTCCACGTGATGAGGATGGACTAATATATATTTAGATATATATAGAGAGGGAGATATAAATATTTAGGTATTATTATCTAAACATATATATGTATATGTTTATCCCTAGATGTTATCTCCATTTAAGGATAATATTTAATTTTAAAAATTTAATTCAGCTGGGATGTCATGGCACATGTTTATAATCCCAGCAGTTGGGAGGTGGAGGCAGGAAGATCAGGAGTTCAAGGCTAACCTCAGCTGCATAGTGGATTTAAGGCCAGCCTGGGCTATATGAGTTTCTGTCTCAAACAAACAAACAAGCATTTGGGAGGCCGAGGGACATGGATTCTTGTGAGTTTGAGGCCAGCCAGTTTCCTGTTGTATACCTTCTCAAGTCACACTGCCTTCTTTTCCACGTTCAAGTCACTAAGCAACCATTTGTTACATATTTCTGCAAAAATTGTCAGGGCTACCAGCAGCATAGGGCTTTTATTGCAGTGGGGATATAAGATAACAAGTGACTGAACAAGTAAGATAACGTATTGGAATCAAGGAAACAGGCCGTGGGCTCGATAATGACGGTAGATGGCGGTCAAAGAGGAGAGAGATCCTAAGGAGAGACAGGCTCTATCTGGGGACACGAGGCGTGATCGGACGGTAAGGAGGCCCAGGGAAATTTGGAGGAAGAGTTTGGCTGCCAAGGTGGAACAGGAAGGGTGAGTTCTATGAGCTGGAGTGTGTGGTGACTCAGAAATGAAGAGTCCAGTGCAAAGTGAGGATGGACGGCTGAGGTCAGATATCTCCAAGGGCGTCCAGGCTGATGCTCGTCTCTAAGTTTGAGTCACATTCTTGGTGCATCCTGGAGAGGGGAGTGCAGGTTTTCAGGGAGCAGCCATGCATCTTTTCTGGCCTTTCTTTAACTGTCATTACAATTTTGACAGTTTGAAGAGCAGGATATCTTTAGAGCAAAGATAGAATGAACATTTAAAATTTTTAAAATTATTACATTTGTATGTGTGTGTGCGTGCATGCCTGTGCATGCGGCATAACATGTATGTGGAGGTCAGAGGACAACTTTCAGGAGTTAGTTCTCTCCTTCCGCCATGTGGGTCATGGGTCCAACTCAAGACATCAGGCTTGGGGACACGCCTCTTTGCCCACTGAGCCATCCTGCCGGCCCTAGATTAGATCCTTTACCCAGGCTACTGTGAACTAAACTTACTGGCAAGAAGCCACGCCTTACACTGAGCATTCTGCAAAGGCTGAGTGACCGGTTAGGTTGCAGTGACTGTGCAGAGGTGGGAATGTTGCCAGTCCAGAGCCTAATCACAATTTATCTTAGAGTTATCTTTCCCCCACAACCTACTTACCTTTCGAATACCCATTCATTCCCCATCTTTGTGTGACTTAACATCTTGAGACAATTCGGGGGATTTTTTTGGAAGGTAGCAACAGACCCCTAGCTTCGCCAATCCAAACTAAGAAAGTTGTTAGACAGACAGCACCTGAGGCCCGTGGCAGAGGTTTCCCGGTATCACTGAAATCCACCCACCTGATGTGTCCACCAGTGTATTTGAAAAGCATGTTGCTTTGTGGCTTTCATGATTCTGTTGCTATGCAAACTTCATGGTGTTGCTATAATGTTGGAACATGAAATTTGAGGAACCTTAACTCTGTGTTCCGGTGGCCATGGTCAGTCGTATTTGGCTCCAGCATCAAGGGTCCCTTTGGCTTTTTGAGACAAGAGCTGTGTGCTCCTTCTGTTAAATCCCCACCTCAGGGTCTTCAGCCGGGGGGATTTCCCTTTCAAATGTCTCAGTACTTGTAAGTACCAGGTATGTTAAATTCTCTTGAAAAACTCTAAGTCGCCGGGCGGTGGTGGCGCACGCCTTTAGTCCCAGCACTCGGGAGGCAGAGGCAGGCAGATCTCTGTGAGTTCGAGGCCAGCCTGGGCTACCAAGTGAGCTCCAGGAAAGGCGCAAAGCTACACAGAGAAACCCTGTCTCGGAAAAAAAACAAACAAACAAAAAAAAAAACAAAAATAAAACAAAAAAAAAAGAAAAACTCTAAGTCCTCCAGTCTCCTTGCTTTTTAGGGTTGACAACGACTCACTCACCTTTATTTGTATTCTGTCTTGTTTGTTCATTTTTTGTTTTGAGACAGGATCTCACTATGTAACTGGCTGTCTTGAAACTCAGTATGTAGACCAGGCTGGCCTCGAATTCCCAGAGATCCGCCTACCTCTGCCTCCTGAGTGCTGGGATTAAAGGTGTGTGCCACCACACTCAGCTTTTATATTCTTTTATAAAACAATTTTTTAAAATTTACTAAGTGCTGGAGATGTGACTCATCAGTTAAGAGCACTGGCCTGCTCTTCCAGAGGACCTGGGTTCAGTTCCCAGCACCCACATGGCAGCTTTCAACCTTCTGTAACTCCAGTCACAGGGTCTCTGACCCTTTCTTCTGACCTCTGTAAGTATCAGACACTCACAAGATATACATACAGGTAAAACACTCATAAAATACAAATAAATAAATCTTAAAAACCCATTTTACCAGCATATGTTAATTATATATAATAATGGGTTTCATTGTGGCATTTTCAAAATATACAGAATACATGTACATTATGAAAGTATATGTATATGTGTGTGTCTGTGTGTGGGTCTCTGCATGTGATGAAGTTGCTCATGGAGGCCAGAAGAGGGTGTCAGATCCCCCGGAGCTGGAGGTAGAGATGGTTGTGAGTGACCTGTATGCTGGGAACCAACGCAGGTCTTCGGAAAGAGCAGTAAGCATTCTCAACTGCTGAGCCATCCTTCTAGCCCCACTTAAATACAATCTATTTCTATCGTATTCATCCCCACGCCCTTCCTGCTGACCCTTCCTCTCCTCTTCATGTCTTTATTTATGACCCAATGGGTTCCATTGGAGTCTCTTACAGGGTCCTGGGGGAGGGACTGTTTACAGTCCCAGGGGCTTCTTGCCTGTGGTCACATCACTGAAGAAACTATTTCTCCTTTTCCCAGCAACAATTAACTGCCAATAGCTCCTTAGGCAGAGGTGAGACCTCCTGTACCCCTTCCTCGGCTTTGCCTACATTCTTTATCATACCATTTCCTTTCTTCTACAACCTCATTTAATCTCCATTTAGGGATAATATTTAATTTTAAAAATTTAATTCAAGCTGGGATGTCATGGCACATGTTTATAATCCCAGCAGTTGGGAGGTGGAGGCAGGAAGATCAGGAATTCAAGGCCAACCTCAAGCTGCATAGCGGATTTAAGGCCAGCCTGGGCTACATGAGTTTCTGTCTCAAACAAACAAACAAACAAACAAACAAACAAACAAACAAACAATACACCTTTAATCCCAGCACTCCATAGGTGGAGATAGGTACATCTCTGTAGGTTCAGGCCAGCCTGGTCTGCATAGAGTTCCGAGACAGCAGGAAAGAGACCTTACATAAAGAGAGCCTGTCTCAAAACAAAGCACAAAGCAAGGTGACGAGTGATTGAGGAAGAGAGTCTGTGCTAACCTCTGGCTTCCACATGCTTGGACACACATGAAAAAAAAAAAATCTTAGCATCACCAAAGAGTGAGACTTCTGAGTATATCTTTTTGTGTTTTATTTTTAAATTTTATAATTGTATGTATGGGGGATGTTTGAGGGTATGCATATGCACATGTGGGGGGTCAGAGGGCAACATGCAAGAGTCAGTTCTCTCCTTCTACGCTGTGGGTTCTGGGGATCCAGCTCAGGTCTCTACACTTGGCAGCGAGCACCTTTATAAGCCGAGCCACTTTATCGGCCCTTGGCGTGGTGGGATTTCCTTTGTTTGTTTAGTTGGTTTTATTGGGGTTCACTGTTGTTTTATTTTGGGGGGTTATTTTTGTTTTGTTTTGAACCAGGATCTCTGGTAGCCTATACCTACTGGCCTCAAACCTACTATATAGTTAAGGATGACCTTGAACCCCTGACCTTCATACCTTGACTTTCCTAGTGCTCAGATCACAGGTGTGCACAGTCATGCTTAGATTTGTTATTTTCTTTTTGTTAATTTGTTGTTGTTCTTGTTTGTGTTAGACATCTCAATATCCTAGGCTGGCCTCAAACTCAGCTGTCTTCCGGGTCAGCACTGGAGTACTGGGAACACAGGCATGAGTTCGACTTGGTCTTTGGGGCTAGTCTGTCTTTTTTTCTGTCAGGAATTCACAGTGTAGACCAGGCTGGCCTTGAACTCACGGAAATCTGCCTGGCTCTGCCTCCAAGTACTGGGACTTCAAAGATGTGCATCACCATGACTGGCTTCTTTAGCCTGCCTTTAAAGGTTGTCATTCTGTAACCACTGACCACAATGCACACATAATTTTGACGTAAGATAATGAGCCAAAGGATCTATGTGTCATCCCTCAACTTCACAACCCATGTGGGATAACTAGTGTAGGTGCTCGCCTTTTGAGACCTCAGTAATTCATTCAATTAACCAGAGCACAAAGGAAAAATCCCCTGGGCACAAAGGATAAAATAGATTTGTGATGTTCTTCCAGCCCCTGAGTCACACAAAGCTTTTGTATGTCCTTAAAATGAATGATTTGTCCACTTACAAATTGTATACTTGTGACTACCATGGATGAACAGGACCTTTACTCTATATAGCTCACAAGTATCATCTTTCATTGTTTTCCAAAGACTAACACCCACCACAGTTTATAGGTTTTTTCCTCTCCTCTCTCCTCCTCCTCACCACCCCCAGAGCTCGGGCCGCTGTCACCATGACAACCAGAACAGAAAGCCTTGGAGCCTTCTCTCTTACTTCTTCTCTATGGGCACGTATCTCCCTAGAAGGACATTTTTTTTTTTAAATTTTTGGGCCAAATGGACCCTGGAGACTGTTCTTCAAATAGATCATTAAGTCATATGAAATTAGCAGTCTAGAGACAAGATTCTGATGGTCAGGGAACTAGGGATCCTCATCTTGTGTCAAAGAAAAGAAAACAAAGTGTAGGAATGTGTTTTTACATCTAAACCCAGGTAGAGTTCCGGTTAGTATGTCCAAGTTCCTCCTGAGCTAAGCCAGCTTGGCTTGAGAAGCCCGTTTGAGCACTCTTAGACTGGAAAAAGTTTCCGCAGCAGAAACCTGTCCTTTGAGCCTTAGGCTCATGTCCCCATTGGCCTCCTTGGCATTCCCCTTAGCTGTCTCCAGTTCATCTCAGCCACAGTCTCATCCCCCTTCTTCCCTTCTTTTCCTCCTCTTCCTCCTCTCCATAAACAGGTGCACCAAGCGGCCAGTGTCCCACCCAATGGGAAGCATTCCTATTTGCCCCCCCCACCCTCCCCCACCCCCCCCCCCCCGCCCTTGCCTCTCTCCATAGCAATCCTTAGTCAGTCCTAAACCAGTAAAGGCAAGTTTTTCTCCTTCAGTCCCTTCCACCACTTTCAATGAAAGCATAGTTGCCCTCTGCCTCTATTTTTGTTATTTTGGGGTTTTTAAAAAATTACTTATTTCCTGGTGTGAGTGTTTTGCTCTTGTGTATTCTGAGATGAGGTTGTCAGATTTTTCTAGAACTGCAGTTGTGGACTATTGTGAGCCATCTTGTGGGTGGTGGGAACTGAACCCAGGTCCTCTGCAAGAACAAGTGCTCCTAACCCCTGAGCCATCTCTCCAGCCCTATTTCGGTCCTTTGAGACAGAGGCTTACTCTATGGCTGAAGTTGGCCTCCATCTTGAGATCTTTCTGTCTCTACCCTTCTGGTGCTGGGGGTGCACGTCTTCAGCCCACACCTGGCTGCCTGGGTTAGTCTAGGCTTCTCTCTCATTCCTCTTGTTCTTCATAGAGGAGCCACAGTGATCTTTTCCAATGATAGACCAGGGGCTGGAGAGGTGGCTCAGGGGTTAGGACTATTCTCTGCTCTTCCAGAGGACATGAGTGCCTGTAGCTGCTCCCAGGGAGATCCAACATTCCCATCGGGCTTCTGAGAGAACACCCACACACATGGCATTCACACACACACACACACACACACACACACACACACACACACACACACGCAAATAAAAATGAATCTTTAAAGGGAAAAGAAATAAAAGGGATAATGACCATAAAACCTTTCCCTTTAAAAATTCTTTTTAGCTTCCCCTTCTGCATGGAAGAAAAGCCTCTACTCCAGTTCCTCATCCAGCCTCATCTCACCCCGACTCCCGACTGCCCTCTACTCTCCAGGAGGCTTGAAACTGCCTGGCTTCAATTTCTTCCCGAGTCCAAAAAGTTGCCACAGGTCTTGCTTTTCCCACAATTCTCTTTGCCCATTTCCATGCCTTTCCACTCTCCACCCCTTCCTGGAACTCATTCCCAGATTTTGCCAGCTCATTGCAGGGTGGCCATTTCCTTTTCAAGCTTGAGATCTCAGTTAAGTGCCACGCCCTCAAAAAGACCTCTGACCAACCCTAGCCAATGAGTCCAATGATCCCTCTTCTACCAATTAGTCTCATCAGGACCCCTGGTTTATTTCCTGTATAAGATTTCCCAGAACACATGGCTCTCTCCTTGTTTGTCTCCCCAACTAGGGAAGGAAACTCATTGTAGGTGGGCATTCAGTCTTTTATTCAGGATGAAGGGCATACATGAAGCACTGTTAGTATCTGTACATATGTGGGCAAGCTTACCTGTAGGTCCGCTAAGGACCTCTCCTTCTAGGAAAGGTGTACCTTTCTCCTTTGCTACCAGGGTTTGGTGGCTAGGAGTCCACTCACATGGTGCACATGAAGAGTTTGGTGAGGAGATTATTAAGTGTGGGATGGACTGGGTTAAGAAAACCGACAGATGTTCAGATACCAACTGGCAAAAGCAGGGAGCCACTATATGTGGAAGACGGGGGATGGGGGGTGGTGGGGTGGTGGGGGTGGGGGCACAAAGGAATGAACGGGCAGAGTCCAGTAAGACACGATGCTGGGAAGATGGACCACCATCCGTCTAGGCATGTGGTTGCAAACCAGGACAGGAACTGTATCATCTTTTCTTACTCTGCCAGGTCTGGTCCATTCCCCTGCATGACTGAGGCCAAGCAAGAGAGCCAAGTGAATATGCCAGTCTGCAGGAGATCAGGCTTTCCAAACCACGCAGAGGCAGATAAAGGGGGATGTAAGAGCAGAGGCACTCAACCCCAACAGCTGGCTTGTAGGCCGGTTCTGCCCCCCCACCCCATGACTTAGCAGCCAATCCCATTAGGAGTTTATGTTCAGACTACAGCTGCCATTTTTTTGTTTTCCTACTGTGGGCCAAGGAAAACTAATTTTTATTTCTTTGTTGTTTTTGTTGTTTTAAAAGGGGGTCTCGTGTCACCCAGGCTGGTCTTGAACTCACCCAACATGTAGCTGAGGATGAGCCTTCTGCCTCTACCTCCCAAGTGTTAGGATTTCAGGGTTACAACCACCACAGTGTTGATTCCTAAACAATCAACTTAGTAATAAACCCGAGAGCACAATTCCTGGGGGCGTTGGAGCCTGTTTTTATCCTGAACAAGTGGGTGAAGTGTTTTTCTTATTAATAAGCACGACACTGCCCACTCAAGAAAAAAAAAAAAGGTAACCTTATTAGGCCACCTTCTAAATTGCATTATGAAACTTACTGATTATATTCATAGTATTTTCACAAAGTCTATGGGACCGATATTTGGCGAAATTTGATTTCTAGGTTCTGTCAAAGCAGTTGCAAGGAAAATAGCTCTGCAATCTGTTTTTCTGAGTCAAAATGCTTAAAGTATTTGGGTTCCAGTGTTCATCCTTCTCTGAACAGTTTGCTGCGTGAGAACGTCCATAGCTGACTCATATTATTCTACAAATACCAAACTACACCCAGGTCTATTTCGGGAATATTGGTCATCTTAGAGCTTTTACAGACATATGCTGGAGGAAAAATACATGAAATGCAAGTTTTTCTGAGCGTTGGCCATGCAGGTTTACCTTTGAATAGCAGTGGGAGCTGGGCCAACTCAGAACAGCTGGAAGGAATTGCAGTATCAATGTACAGCTCCTCTCTAAAATTCTTTGGTTTAGAATTTCACTTGAAAGCTTAGCTGGTTATATTGAATGTTTCCACAGGAGCAAAGGCGCCTATGTATACAGCGCCAGCTGCCTAATTGATTGTCTCTGTTAATTAGGCCCTGGATCTGTGAATGGAGCCCCCCAGCCGCAACAGCAACTGGCTTTTCAATTCATTTTTCTCTCTGCTTAAAATGTTCTGGACATTGGAAACACTGTTTAATTATAATATCACCATCTGTCTACTCCCTGCATTGTGTGACCAGAAAATACCCAACATGCTTATTGTGTTTATTGATTTATTTAAGCTTCAAAGATAATAGAATGCTATATAATAGGATGCAGGGAGGACGGGTTTTTATCTTTCTACTGTTTAGAAAAGAGGCAAATTGCTCTATGCTTTCAAATGTTTGAAAAAGACGCTATGAGAGAAATTCAAATTTGCCTCTGATTTCCCTGTACTCAGAGATTCCCTTGACAAAAAAAAATTATATCCTAAAATACTTAGATGCCACCCGGTATATATTCCAAGAGAAGCCAAGTGGACAATGAGGTTTTCAAAAAATACCTGAAAAGCCAATTTGTAATGATAGAGATCTTAATTGAATCACCTGGGACCTTATGCTTAACGATATGCACCAAGTGCCTCTGGCTTCCAGTTAATTAACAGCGTTATCCTTCTTTTAGACATGATACATACGGTTAGGGTATACCCATCGAAAATACGCTTCCCCAGGGAACACAATGCCTTCATGATGTGTGGGTGCTTATGCCCAGATTAAAATGGCCTCATTTCTTTCGCTATGAGTGTAGTGATCTTATCGAGTCACCCAGACTAAAGGATGTGGTAAATAAATAAATAAAATAAAATAAGGTAGTTTCACATCTAGAGATGAGAAAACACACTGGTGTAAATCTTACGGAAACTAAGCTTCAGAAACATGAGGCATTCTCTTTGACTGAGAAATCTCTCAGATGTGGGAGAACTATGTGTGAGATTTGGACTCTCGTTTTCTCAAATATGAGGAATGTGTGTGCTCGCGTCGAGCGGCTGATAGTGGATGGAGAGGATTAGTGAGCGTCCCACTTGGCAGGCTGCTCGGCAGAAACCCATATGCTCTCTGACACTGATTATAATTACCTTCCGTCACTCCTAGGTTAGTTCTTCACAGGCACGTGAGCCAGCCCATCCTGAGGGAGGCTCCTGTGTGAAACCATGGCTGGCACCGAATCTTTAACAAAAGATCAAGAACTTGACATTTATTTTTAAGCGTGAGAAGGAAGTGTGCAGTGTTGGAAGCAAACACAGGGCTAAGAAGAGCTTCTAAACAGTTGCAGAGAGAAGTGGAACTTGGAGCTATCGCTCAACATGCTGGTGCCTTTCCTCCTGTGCACTAGCCCCTGATGATTATGTGGGGACATAAAGACTTTATAATGCAATAGGTACACACACACACACACACACACACACACACACACACACGCACACGCACACCACACACATATTCACATCTTTTTAAAGTAGAAGGTGGGATAATGCATTTATTATTTTTATTTTGAATCAGGTGTGGGGTTTTTTGTTTTGTTTTGTTTTGTTTTGTTTTTGACACAGGGTTTTTCTGTGTAGCCCTGGCTGCCCTAGATCTCACTCTGTAGACCAGGCTGTCCTTGAACTCAGAGATCCACCTGTCTCTGTCTCCCAAGTTCTGGGATTAAAAGCATGGGCCACCACTGGCTGGCTGACTCAGATTATTTTTTTGTAAGAAGATTTATTCCTATTACTTTAAATTATTGTGTGGGGGGGTAGGAACATGTGAGCACAGGTGTCTGTGGAGACCAGAGGTCCTGGATCCCCTGGAGCTGGAATTAGAGGCAGTTGAGAGCTGCCTAACATGGGTGTGGGGAACTGAACTCAGGTTCTCCTCAAGAGCATCAAGATCTAACCACTGAACTATCTCTCCAGTCCCATTAGGTGTGTTTAACATTTTTATATCCAACTGATGATTCAGGGACACTGTTAGGAGGTTTGGTTCACACACAACAGAAAAGACAGCCATTTTCATTTTTAACTGATCAGCCTAGCAGAAACAACAACAACAACAGGCGTTTTGTTTTGTCCCCTCCCCACTAAAGGATGCAAGCATGCAAACTTCGAATTTGTTCACCTCCGTGGGAGCAGAGAGGTGTGCTTGCTGAAAAGGTTAAATAAAGTACACCGGGTGAGAATTTATCATCTTCAACCTGTCCACCTACAGAAAAGAAATCTCTTCAAAATTATTTTTAAACCCAACAGATGTAGAACAAGATGTGGTTGTCAGGAACTTAGCAAATGAAGTATAATAGGGTGTCAGCACCTCCCCTAAAGGAGAGTCTACCTCAGGGTTTACTCCAGTATCCTGACTAGTTGTGCCATTAAAACCAAATACAGAATATAATTAAGCAAATCCTCCAGGTGACAGCCTCAAAAGTCCCCTAGCTGAAGGACTCACCAGAAGGAATAATAAGTACTTTACTAAATGATTTAAACCATAAATTTAGTTCAGACGGGCTTTGAAGTC
>CABHPH010128648.1:0-14666 GCA_902168325.1 Peromyscus nudipes | reverse complement strand
ATACATGCACACATAGTCAAAAATAAAAACACATAGACATACACATGCATAAGTAAAACTGTACATTTTTTAAAAATTAAAAAAATGACCAAATCAGAAAACAGTGTAATGAATCAGGAAGAATAGTCGTATACATGGCATGGCAGGGGGTGGAATTAAAACTCCCATTTTCCTTAATTTACTTTTTCATAGTTTTTCTTTCTTTCTCTCACTTCCTTCCTTACTTACTTCCGTCCCTCCCTTCTTCCTTTCTTCCTTCCTTTCTCTCTCTGTCATTTCAAAAAGTATTCCTATCAAGAGAAACTCATTTACCGCATGTGTTTTGAGAGTCATACAAGACAAACTACCATTTATAGTCATTTCTTCTCTGAAGCTGGTTTTGGGGTAGGTAATGCTTCCCAAATGACTGGAGCTTTCTCTAGCCTGTCAGCACACATATGTTGATAGAACAATCCATGCTGAAGGATATTATCTGAATTGCATCAAATCAAACCTGCCCTTTTATATACTGCTGTCAGCCACAGAGATAGCAGACTTCAGGATGATGTTCTAAATTCATTCATGGCATCTGGATAGAGCGACACACTGATTAATATTTCAACCTAAAGTATCTGCCATTGATCTTGTTATCACAGCCTTGCAGCTCAGACTTAGCTGACTGAAACTCATTGTTAGTATCCATACACAAAAACATTTAAAGCTATGTAGAATCACATTAGTGGCAGCACAATAAACCGAAGAATGCATAGGCAATACCATTTGGTGTGAGGTTATTCATCCCATACTGTATCCTGGAGCATTTCTCATCTTTAAGTCCAGCTGTATTTCCCTCATGACCTGAGTCAATGATGATGTTCAGAATTTTCTGCAGAGAGGCACTCTGTTTCTGTTAGGTCATTTTCCCATTGCAAATCCAGTTATCCAAATCTCATCTTACGCTTCAATCTACAATCTACTGTAGACAATTGTGATGCTGTTGACAAATGAGTAATATGTCTGTTGTTTTGTGATTGTAAAGAATCGGACTCTTTAGTGTCCCTTCTGTTCTTCTGCAAACAAACAGAGCCTGCCACTTTCTACGCCATCCCACACCTCCACACACACACACAAACCCACATATACCCACTACCCCTTACCAGTATAATTTTCCTATCTTGTAGTCTTGTGAAAAAACTAACTGTAAATTCAAGTCTATAAAACTCAGAGAGTTTCATTAATTCTCTAATGTAATTCTCATTAACTTTTTTAGCCTTTTGCATTATTTTTCTCAAAAATGATTTAAACTTGGAAAACGAAGACTTTAAAATATGGACTCTCTGCTGCGATTTTTCTTGTGTGTAGCTATTACTTCATGAGAATGAATCTGAGTAATCCTGATTTTTTTTATTGCCTCTCGTTTTTCCCATCTCATCATACGAGGAGACTGGCTTAAAAATCATCCACACTTCATTTCCTGTGACTTTAATCTGCTATTTGGCAATCTCTCTCAGCCTCTAGTATATATCAAAACAAGTCCCATGGCTGCCCTCCATGCTTGACTCAGCAACAAGCAGCCCTCTAGTGGTAGATAGAGGAATTGCCTTTCTTCGCCTTTGAACGTGGTTTGGTTTGGTATGGTATGGTATGGTATGGTATGGTATGGTATGGTATGGTATGGTATGGTATGGTATGGTATGGTATGGTATGGTATGGTAAGGTATGGTATGGCAAGGTGTGGTATGGTATGGTAAGGTATGGTATGGTAAGGTATGGTATGGTATAGCCAATTTTCTCATAATCTAAACACAGTAACCTTTTATAAAGAAATATTTTAAAGATTCTCCTTAGTTTTTTCCCATTCCATCTCTGCACCATGAGTTACCAAGGAGAATCCTCTCCTTCCATGAGCCTCCTAGAATATTAAATTGTCTGTTTTATCTGAAATATGACTTCGTGCATAAATCCGTTTTAATTTCTCCTTTTGCATTTCAAGCTCCCAGTCAGCCACCAGGAAATGTCATTTGGAATGCTACAGACACTAAAGTGTTACTTAATTGGGAGCAAGTGAAAGCAATGGAGAATGAATCAGAGGTAACAGGCTACAAGGTCAGTTGTGATTTAGACTACGTTTCTCACCTTTGCAAACATACTCCAAGGAAAGCTAAGGTGAAAGGGAATTTTTTAAATGTTAATGATATGGTTTTTTAATCTAATTTTCACATATCTATCAAGCTTTTCCTAAAAGAGCATTTCCTCAAAAATATCTGACTTGTTAAATACTGTTATAGGAGATAATAATCTTTCTTATACTGAATTCAAACATGATGGTTTTAACTTGTATTATTTACTTTCAATGCTCACCAAATACTGTCTTAAAAACAACTATAAGTGTTGCCCATGATTTCATGCCTGCCCCAAAGAAAGATACATTCCACATGGCTGTCTGTTCTATCCTCAGCATAAGCATTTTGGAGGAGGAGATGCAGGAGGCATGGCTTCCCAATGTCATTTTTCACATCCTAAAGAGTTCCCTAGACTTTTACCAATGTTGGCATAGGCCAAACCATATTCATAACTTCAACCCAAGAAAGGATTTCAGTTTTATCCAGTTTATGAAGCAGAATTGGGTTTAGTAATGACATGTTAGCTAGTCTTAATCTTTAGAGTTAAGAGAAAGAAAGGTGCCCAGAAGGGAAGACGACACATACTCTAGAGCATGGATGTGGGCTTCTTAAAGAAGATGCACAGAAAACAAGACATACCTAAGTGTAGCTACCATATCCTCAAGGAAAGGTCATGCTCATTGTTCCTTTATAATAAGGTATAAGATATTATTGGGCTTTGAAATTATTGTAGTCACAAGGTTGCTAAGAAGCTTAAATGAGATTGTTGGGTATTTCCTGAGAGGCAACTAGCAGGATTGCAGTTAGTAAGGTAACGTCTAACTCAAGAATTCTGGAAAATAGGATCTATTTGTTTTATACAAATATAACAATTTTGTTTAAGATCCTCAAAGGGTACTGCTGAAAAGAATGAACACTACCCAAGGACAAGACCCTACCCAAGGTCTTAACACCTTCTGCATTAATTCTGGTTCATTGTTACTTTATACAAAATATATCAGAAACAGAATGTTAGCTTCATGTGGTCAGCCTTTATAACAAATGTAAATGGTTCAAAATTTTGCTTCAAGGCTGGAGATAGGCTTCAGTCAGACTCTGGAGCAAGGGTATTCTCCTTTCACATGTCCCATAATCTCCCAGTATTTCTGTCCTGTACCACTCACCAATGCCCAACCTAACTGAGGTTTTCCATGGAAAAGGTTCAGTATTCACCCAACCTCCTCAGTTTTGAGAATATGATCATTCCATTATGTTTACTATGTATAAACTTAGCTTGGAGTGCACTTTATATTCTAGGGGTGTAGAGACATAGTCATTTTTGAAGTGACAATTTTGTAAAGGACATAAAAGCTGGCTGGATAAAAAGTGTGTTTGCTTATTTTTTCTAGGTTTTCTATAGGACTAGCAGTCAAAATAATGTGCAAGTACTGAACACAAATAAAACTTCGGCTGAACTTTTGCTGCCTATCAAAGAGGACTACATAATTGAAGTTAAGGCCACCACAGAAGGAGGGGATGGCACCAGTAGTGAGCAGATCAGGATTCCGAGAATAACCAGTAAGTTGGCCGAACTCATTCCTTCCTTCACTTTCATCAGAGTCATTGGACCCTATAATGAGTCAATGATTGACATGCTGCCTATCTATTTTTCCCAGCATGCCTTTGGTATACATGGGGCATCTACTATAAGGATGGGAGGAAAACATGGGAGGAGAAAAGGCATCAAACACTATTTAGCAAAATGTCTTTTTTTTTTAATTCCTTACTTTGAGTTCTCCTTACATTTGCCTTGGGATTAACTTCCCAAGCCCAAATTCCCTAAGCATTTCTCAATAGTAGCATTGAGCCACACAGAGGTTTTCACATTTTTTTTTAATATTATCAGGTATGGCGACTCAGGCAAATAATCTCAACTAGGAAGATCCTGAGTTCCAGACCAACCTAGGCTACATCATTAGTTCAAGGACAGACAGCCTTGGTTACATAGTGAGATCCTGTCTTTTTCCAATTGTTTGTTCCCTTTTAATTGCAGGCAAAATATCAGTTCTTTCAATAGAAAAATCAACATTTGTAAACTCATAATCCAATTATATATACTGTACAGAAAGACAAGATCTTAACGTATCTATTTTTAATTTCACAGGGGCTTCACAACTAACTTTTCCTCTGAAAATCCAAAGAAATTTATTCTACTATAGAAATTTCCATTTCTGACTTTAGGGAAACAGACTTGTGCATACATATTTTCTCAGTGAGAAGGCAAAATAGATTTTATCTTTCCTTTTACATCCTTTCTGGAGTTCTCCAACCTTGACTGAAGTACTATAAAGCCCATCTTGTTGGACTTTGTCCTGTGCTTCTCAGTGATACAAATAGAATGGCTCCATCTTTCCATGTATTGATCTCAACCTTGTCCATATGACTGGGCAATCAAGACTGCAACTATAGCCTTAATCTTTAAAGTGAAGTAACTGCCATTAGCAACTGAAGAGGGGAAAATCTGACAACATGAGGAAATTTTATTTTCTATGAAAATATCTTGACTAAAGCACACAAACCCAACTATCCTAGGAAAATGGCAGGTAATGATTTCAGCACTTAACTGTGCAAGTTCATCTGTAAAAGCCATTTCAGGCTGGGGACTATCCCAAAAATCTGCAATTCAACAGAGTCTGTTGAATAGACCAAAAGAGAAACTGATTTACATTTATTATGAGTACTGTATGTTTGTTTTAAAGATATTAAAAGTGTGTGTGTGTGTGTATGTGTGTGTGTGTGTGTGTGTGTGTGTGTGTGTGTGACTGCACGTGCCTCTCTAGGCCAAAAGGGGATGCCATTCGGATCACCTGGAGCTAGAGTTACAGGTAGTTGTGAGGTTTTGAACAACCTGACATGGAGGCTGTGAACTCTGATCCTCTAAGAGCAGTGCTCTTAGTCTCCAGGCCATCTCATCTCTTGCTCCCATTGTTTTAGCTTTTAAAATAATACACTCTTCTTATTCTTTAATAGTGTGAGGTGTAGAGTTAAAATGACAGTACAGACAATGAGACTGGTAATATGACTAAGCACTGTGCTTCTTTAGAGAGAAGCATAGAGGGATCTGAGTTTAGGAACCACTCTTCTCTACCTGCTCTCTCCCTTCTATCTACAATAAAAAATCTCCATACTTCAGGAGTAATCGTGTCTTCCTTCTTTTATTCCATGTTTTCATTCAGCCACAACTGTCTAGTCTAGAGCACTGACCCTGCCTTGTTGCTGATCTTGTGCAGTCAGGTGACTGCACAGGGCTGTCTTTGAAAATGGAGTTTCTATTGATTCATTTTACAGAGGTGATATTTCATATTGTGTATCTGCGTAGAGACAAGCAAATTTTCTAAACCTTTATCCCATGAATCTTTGTTTAATTAAACTATCAAATTATCTCACCAGTTGTTTGTAATCAAGTCTAATCATTTTCACAATGATGAAGCTGTTTTTCCAATTTCAATTAAAGTTTAAGTATATGAAATGAACAGACTGGAGCCATTTACTAACACTTGGACATATCGGTGACTTATAGGTACTCCTAGCAGCCAGAGTGTGCTACTGAGGGAAATAATAAGTAACTGCGATCCTAGGTTAGGCCTGTGTGGTAATTTAATTTTGAAAGAACAGGCATTACTTTTGTTCTTATGTGTCTTAGTTCATTCAAACTACTACTTTTTTTAGGGAGGAGGTTAAAACAGGGTTTCTCTGTGTAGCCCTGGCTGTCCTGAAACTCATTCTGTATACCAGGCTGGTTTTGAACTCAAAGATCAGCCTGTCTCTGCCTTCTGAGTGCTGAGATTAATGGCATGCACCACTACCACCCATTTCAAACTACTTTTATAAAAGTGTCATAAGGCACCTGCAGATTCACAAACATTTTCAAAATATTCCATACCCAAATTTTACCACGGAAACTGAGATTCCCTTTTTGGGTTCTTATCTCATTAACAAAGGAATTTAATGAACTCACTACCTCACTTGAGTGCAGTTTTATTAGAGTTTAGGAGAAAAACAGTAGGGCAGGCAAACTGTCAATCTGGCAGCTGCCAAAAGGAGGGAGATGAAGAATAGGAAGAAGAAAAGGTCATGCTTTTTGCAACGGAGGCCAACAGCTTCATGACAAAATGACAACAATAAAAAGGAGATTAAGAGCCTCAGAGAATGAGTAAGAAAGCCCAGAGGGTCTGGGAGTGTTTGCTTAGGCTTTTGGCCAGTATCCAAAAATGAGACAAAGAAAAATAAGAAAAAATAATTAGGACTCAAAAGTAAGCAGGTCACATGGCTAGACTCCATAATGCTGCCTGATGGAAAGTCTGCAAGTGTTTTCACTAGGGGCTTCTGGGAAGTAAAAGTATATCATCTTATGCAGGGGATAATTATTCCTCCCATCTTAGCATGACATCAGATGATTCAGCTTTCCTGGGGGAATAGACTCCTGGCTATATAATTAAATGGCCCAGGGATTGTGATAGAATATATAGTCAATTCTTTTGTCTAGGAGAAAGTGTATCTGCCCTAAAGAGCCTCAACACAGCCCTTTTCACATGATAATTTAAATCTAAAGAATATCAAAGCTGATGTTTAAGACTCTTGAGGTACCAGGAAAGCCTGGGTTGGGGTCCAAAGCTTCAAAGGCCTGCAAGGCTACTACTATAGCATGAATAATATCACAACTGAAGTCAGGATTTTAGAATGATTCCAGAGAGAACAGAAACATGCAGCCAATCGTGTCCTGATCACCTTTACTAATGAACTGTTTATCATCTTTGACAGGTATGGATGCGAGAGGATCTACGTCAGCCATTTCTAACATTCGCCCTGTGTCAGGTTATATACCAGTCCTACTGTTCTTTATTGTAAATGCTTTGTGGTGATAGACTTTTTTATTATTTACTGGAAAATTAATTGGTTATCCAAAAAAAGTGCTTTCTGAAACAGTAATTATGCATGTTTTTTCAGCTGTGTGTTTTTAAATTTCTACTCCATTATAGGTAAAATATGAATATAATAAAAACAGTAAATCCTTTTAGAGGAATCTGAAATGCCTTAATATTTGCTTGGTAAACCAAAGGAATTTGCAATTTACACACTGCAAACTTTTGATATAAATATTCCTATGTTATGAGTTTAAGCGCTGCCTATGTGAGGCACATACAAACACAGGATACACAAAAAATACAGCGCATACATGATATGTAAAAACAAATAATACATACACAATATACAAAGAGATATGTACAAACACACATACACACACACACACTAATACACAGTTTTTCTATACTAAAAACACTTCTTATTTATTCCAAATGTTCTTTTCCCATGATAACATTATCACCTATCATTTTAAAATTACCAATTTGAATCCCTCAGAGCAAAAAAAAAAATAATAATAATGCACTTAGTTATGCTGGGAGTGGCCTGTGATTATTAGACAATGCTACTCTGAGCTTGGGCACGCGACATTTGCTTCAGTGTCCTCTGTGGCGGTGAGATCCCCCAGTCACTTTGTCCTCTCATCCCTGTTATCCGTTCCACGAGATGAGGTGGTAATATTTCTCCTATCTGCCTTTACTGCGAGAATTAGTTGTTAAAAAAAAAAAAACACAGAGGGGAATATGAAAAGCACAGTTTCCTCCCACGTGCAGTGTTCCTGTGCAGAATCTTACCCGAACTTTCTAAAGAGGCGTGCAAACCAGGCACATTTTTGAAGCTTACTAGCATTGCATGCTCTCTCGGTGGGATTATCTGTCTCACTCCAAGATGGAAATTGAACCTGAGTGAATATTATAACATCTTTGTTTTTGTTCATATGTATAAAGAAAAGATGGCACCTGGAAATGAATACATGTCATCCTGTCTCAGAATTAAAATTAAATTTATTAAGGACTCATTCCCTCCCCATGTAAAAATAAGCTTTCAGGGTTTTTTTTTTTTTAAACCCATAGAGAAAATAAGGAACAACCTATATCTTCACTCAAATATGAAACAAAATGCGCACAATTCTTCTTTTCCAATTTCTGATTCCATTAATGGGGGACCTCTCTCTGTTTGGATGGCAAGGATGTTTCTTTAATGAAATCCCACTGTCTGTCTCATCAAGTCAGGCAGGCTTTTTCGTTCCCGAGTTAAATTTGTAATAGAACATGGTGATGCTGCTGGCTTTGATACTGATGACTCAGTCCTTCAATATGTGGTTTTCAAAAGCCTGTGGAAGACATGACTTCACAGCAATATGCAAAAAGTGTATGAAAATCAGCAGATTGAGTGTTAGACATTCAGAATCAATTTTTTACCTCTTGCCTACCAATTTCATATTTTGCTGGAATTTGCTCATATTATCAAAGTTAGCAAAATTAGAAACCAATGAGGTAGCTCTCAAGAAACACTAAAAATTAGCCAGAGTCTGATACCATTTTAGTGTACCACCCTTCCTTCACAGATTCCATTTAAGTCAAGGTCACTATGTAAAAAGGAGAATGATTTTTTACGATTCTCTTAGGGTCTGTATATATTGTACATATCCAGAAGAAATCTGAATGACTAGTTGATTTCATATGACCATTGTTATTTCCAGTCAAAAAGTGGGGAAGCACTTTCTCCAATCCCTATGCTTTACAGTACATGTAACAGAACTATACCTTTTTAATTATCTGATGACTCCTAGGATTTGTTCCTATACTTTTCTTTTGCAAGATGGTAATTCTCTTTTTTCCTGTTATTTCTATCAGTATATCTCCATGAGATGTAGACACTGTTTCATATTGAAAAGTCTAAATTTTACTCTTTAAATTCCTGTGTGTGTATCCTATGGTTATCTGTATGTATTATTTTCTATTATTCTAATAAAATTTATAATAATCAAATACTTCTGCATTGTTCATTGTGGCTTGGTAGAGGGGAACATCCTCATGGGAAAGAGGGGGACCCATTAGAGTGGCACTGTTACTGCCATTCCTTACATTGATTCAGTCAACATTTGACTTTTACGTCTATTAGGGGAATATTTTAAAACTTTTTTTATGTGCTACTAATTCAGTAAAATCAGCAATTTTTTCATACAATGACTTCTACCTTCAGAATAATTCATAGTGAATCACAGGGCTTGATAGAAGAAACAGAAAAATTGCCTAATAGATTTATGATGGCTAATTTCTTCTCACTTCATTTTGTGATGGGTAAAAACTCACAGATTTTTGACAAAAACAGTTTTGTGTGTTTGTTTGGTTGGTTGGTTTTTGTAGAAACATGGTCAATGTACCACAGTCTACATAGTCTTTTCTCTTTGGAATCAGAATATCAGAGTTAAACTTTACTTGAAATAATCACTCTGATATAGAACATTCTAAATATTTATAAAACTTAATAATGATTCAGATTTGAAATTGTAAACAATTTCAAAAGTTAATTTTGTTGTAAGGAAAAAGAGAACAAAAGATAATCTAGTTATAGAAGAATTAAGGAGGAAAACTCTGTAAGGTAATATCTCTCTCTCTCTCTCTCTCTCTCTCTCTCTCTCTCTCTCTCTCTCTCTCCCCCTCTTTCTTCCCCCCGCCCCTGTGTGTGTGTGTGTGTGTGTGTGTGTGTGTGTGTGTTTGGTGTGTTTAAATTTAAGCCCAGTTGAGATGGCTGCATTACTGTCTTCTAATTAAAGGCAAATACCCAGAGAGGATATGGATAGAGAATTCGCCCTGAGCTGTCCTGATGTCCTGCTGATGGGCATGGAAAAGGCCAGCTTTGCCTGATACTTCTGCCAACTTCACAGCACCTTCATTAGTTGCTGATCATGGGCTCTTGCTCAAGTTCCAAAGCCTTGTTCCCTGGCTGAAGAATGCAAGAATGGCAGAATTCCCCTTATAGAGCTCTGTCTTTGACAACTGTTTAGCCACTTGGTGCAAAATATCCTGTTGTGTGAGCTGAAGCTGTTGACACTACCCACTTATGAGTCAGGAAGCTAGTAAGTTAAATGGTGTGTGCAACTCTTCTAGAGTCATACTGTTATCATTATCTTCATAGGTGGGAAATAATCACCATGGAGAAGAAAAGACCTCCTTCAGAAGGTAGTTTTATGTTTCTCTTTTAATTTCATTGTATTGAGGACAAGGTTATATGATTCTAAGAGCTTTTAGAAGAGAAGAGAAGTGATTATGGAATTTACTTATTCTTAGCACAAATGTAATATCGTTCAAAGTTTAATATGTTGTGTAGATGAATTTCTAAATGGTCTTGTTAAATAAAAAACACAGAGCCAGATAAACAGATGAAAGCCTGGGAGAGATCTGGGAAATAGGGAAGGCCACAGCTAACCTTACCTCACCAACTCAGCACCTTCCAAATGTGAGTTACTTTCTGTCTACCAACACCTATATACCTTGCTGTTCTGCCATCTGATTTGTTCTCTCTGTTCATCTACATCACTTCCTCTTCCTGCTGAGCTCTGTCACTTTCTGCCTGTCTGTATGGACCTCCAGACCTCCATGGTTAACTAGTGTTGGAATTTAATGCATTTCCAGTGTGGCCTTGAACACACAGATATCCTGTCTGCCAAATGATAGGATTAAAGGCATGTGCTAACATTGCATGACTTCTGTGTTGTGGCTGGCTTTTTCCGCTGATCAGCAGGCAAGCTTTATTCATTAAAGTCCAAATAAAATATCACCACATTTCATCACAAATAAAGTATCACCACATTTCCCCTTTTTTTGTCTAATAAAAAAGTTATAACTAATATAGGAAAAACTATATACAATAAGTACAATAACTATATACTATATATAAGCAATAAATATATCAACAATGTCTAGTCCATTTGCATTTGACAAATTCAGTGAAAATATTCCATTATCTATCCTATTTTGGTGAGTCCAAAATGTACCTAATTCACTTTCTATCCTATCTTGTATTACCAACAGAAAACTATCTTATAATATCTTTCAAACTTATACACTTACCACCTCTTAGTGAGTTTCTTTTCTGAATTTCTTAACAAGGAAAACTGTAACTATAGCTATCTAATCTTCAACTCCCTCAGACACCCAAGAAGGAAATAATATTACCCAGTAAAACAGGAAATGCAAACAAGCGACTTCCAAAAAATGAGTTATGGCAGAAATAGCCAGCTTCCTGGACAGTCACCCAAGGTTTCTCTGTAATGCTGGGGCATCATCTTCAGCCTACAGGCTTAGCATATCTGACAGACTCATTTGTGAAGTAGTTTGTACATAAGGCCTACAGCTCAATCTCACATTAGGTGTGAGGTATTCATATGTAGGTATTCCATATACCAGATAAACTTGAATTCTGCCAGTCATGGCATGATTCAGGCTTTTAAATTCTGGAAATTGCTGGTGTTTTTGGAATTCAGCTTTCCGTTCTTCTTGGCTTGTAGGTGGTTTCATCTCCTTTAATAAATGCCAGTCTACTGTTGAGAGGTTAAACTCTGTCAGTCTGCTTACTCCTCCAAAAATAACTGTTCCAGCTACTGTTCCACTGCACACCAAGAGCCATCAGCCCACTGCCTGTTCAGCTGCCTTAGAAGGAAGGTACATTGTACCTTTTCTGGATTGCAAAGCCATTTTAGCAATGATGCCATATTGCCCTGGCTCAGAATACACCTGTTGCCAAAGCTGCAACCGCACTTGTCATTGGCAAAGATTGGTAGTCCTTTGTTTTGTGTCCTGCTTGTCCATTTTGGACAGAATACTGTCAGCAATCAATACGAGGGCACTTTCTTGCCCAGTGGCCAACTTTTGCCACAATAAAAGTTAACTCCATATGCAGTTTCTTCATTGCCCATATCTTTTCTGAAGTAGATTGGTGTTGCCAGGGGCAAACATGGCTCATAGTTATAAAAAAAAAAAGAAAAAAGAAAAAAATCCATGTTATTAAAACATCTTAAATGCCATATTCTGTAGATCTCTGAAGGATTTGAAGATGACCTGTGTATCTAAAATATATCTCTGCTTGACCTTAAAAACATGCTTAATATGACTACAAGTTCGATTGTAATGTCCAACTACTAACTTTCATTTTTTTATATCCTAATTTTTGGTAATAATAACATTCAAGGATTAGCAAATAGCATTACATTGTTAAATGAACTGTATAGGTACAATATCTGGAACAAGATTAGAAATATACATACAGTATTTTCTAACAAAATCAATCTCAAATTTGTATCAATATATATAATTTGTATGCAATATACAAAAATCCAATCCAATGTAAAATATTTAAAACTAGTAGTTGCTTTCTAAAGAGTAGATTCAATAATCTACCATTTTATCTAAATAATATCTATATCCTCTCTTTTTTCTTTTTAGAGGAGATTCAATAATCTACTCTTTATTCTATCATTTCTATATCTTTTTTAGAGTAGATTCAATAATCTACCTCTTATCTATAGCCTCTATTTTCTTTTTCTTTTTTTTTCAAATTAGAACCTTAAATCTAATATCCTTTGTTTAGCCTCTTTCCTGACCATTAACAATAACAACTTGTTAACAACCATCCTAAAAAATGACAATTATCCCAACCCAAAACCCATTCAAAGATCAAAAACCACCTGCCCCACCTCTTGGGAATGTGGGCATAGTGTCCTTAAAATTGTTTTTTGCTGTTTGTGGGCAAAGGAATCTTTAGGGGATCCTGAAAAGAAAAAAAATGGGTTAATTGTCAAGTCCTGGAAGAGATAGCTGTATCATTTCTTGCTCAGTTTCTGCATAATATAAAAGTGTAGGGCTTATCTCAAGTCCTTGTTGGAGTAGTCTGTGAGGCTGGATCATCTCAGCTAGTCATCTTTAAATTGTCCTGAGCAGTTTGTAGTCCAAAGCTGATCTTTGGGTGATGTTTGTCAGCTTAGTGGTATTATTATTGTCCATGTGGAATCATCGTTGTAGAGCCCCATCATCTTTCTGGAAACTTCAGTGTTCAAAGTTACTTGTTTACTCTCCTTGACACACTGAGTTAACCCTTCCATCATGTCATTAGTTCGGTCCCATGAAACCCATTGCACAGATGATGAACAGTTAGCAGTTTGCACCAGGTCCCCCTGTGACAGCCATAGTAAAATGCTACTCAATGTAATTCGATTTCAACCTTTGAACATGAAGTGGGATCAAGCTCTTTGTCCCTCTTAGCATTAGACACACCAGGCTGGAGGCCTAAGCCTCTCTGTTTGACTTCATATGGACTTTGTTCCTCCTCTATTGAATACATAATCAAGGAGCCTAAATATTCTGAATTAATTTTCATTATACTTTTTCTTTAAAACTTTTGAAGATGGCACCAGTTGATTTTCAATCACTTTGCCACATTCAGTGAAAACCAACCAGCATAACTCAGTAAGATGAAGAAAATGTGAAGTGATTAGAATGTTACAGATTCTTCTTTTCCAATTAAAATCCCTCCTGCTGGTTCCTATTCCCACAATGCCAGCTTTTTATTTAAAATTAATCTTAATTGGGTTCATTCTTTCTAAAGCATTTACCCTTTTTAAAAATGAAAAAAAAATGTGGATATTCATTGTAATTTGGACATACTTCAGTAAATATTGGAAGTAAAATCAACCACAACAGCAATTATAAAATCAGCAATTAGTAAACTCTACCATTCTCTTGAAAGAAAATATGTAAACAGATTTAGACTACAGTGCACATCAATTATTAGATTGTTTTTGTTTTTATTTAGACCTATACCCTAATTTAACATGCCTTGCTTTACACTCAGGTAATAATTACCTCTCGGACTTAACAGAGAATCCATATACTGATAAGAAAATGAAACTTGCAAAGGATGAACTCTTCCCATACTTATCAGCCTTTATTCTTATTTTATTCCTACTCCACCCTTTGAAATTATCTTAGCTCCTCTGATTCTGCCTTGATCATCAATACTGCAGGGAAAAGAGAGAATTAGGCCCTATGTAATTGGATATTACCTGAGGAAACACAGAAAAGACAGCAGCAAATGATAAGGCTGGTAAATGAGCACATTCACTCTGGTCTCAGACAGTAGAAATTGACAGTCACAAAGCTCCTGTAAAATGTACATTGCGCTTGGCTAATGAGGAAGTGAAATGTCCCTGACAGTGTGATCCTTGCGTCAGCATTTCCATGTTTCCAGAACATCCTCAAAGGAAAGGTTTTTGCCAGCTCGAGGTTTAAAGATGAAGACACAGAACCTCCATTAGGATGACAATCACTGTACCGCACTGTCTTTGTGAGAGGCTCCTCGTTATCAACTTGATGAAATAACCAGCCAGGTTTTGCCATGTCCGCTTTCTCTCTCTTACCTTACTTCTTTCATTTTTCTTCCTGCAGATGATAAATCATGACTATTAGGAAAATAAGGGGTGTTATACAATGGATATGAATCAGTTAAAAGTAGCAGCCACACTGTACTGAAGAAGTTAACACATCTGTGAAGAAAGTAGCTAAGAGCATTCCAGACAGAGTTGGAACAGAATCCTAACCATGCCCCTTAAAGAACTATGTGACCTTTGGTATGTAGGTTAATTCTTCCAAATGTCTACAATGA
>CABHPH010128647.1:22677-47938 GCA_902168325.1 Peromyscus nudipes | reverse complement strand
ATATACTCTGAAAGGATCATCATTTGACTGACCATCTTCAGAGAAATCCATTTTTAATAGTTCTTTAAATCCTGCTTTAGATGCCTGAAATCAGAACCCACAGAAAGGTTGTATGGGCTTGAGGAAAGATACGCTGACTGAGTCTTCCAGGAGAGCAAGCCCTATTTCTGCCTGACCAACCACAGGGACCATCTAATTACCTGATTAAAAAGCTTCTTGCCAGAATCTTTGAGTCTCTGGATGCAGAGATACATGTTTATAACTACCCTGGTGAGTCTTAACATCAGACAGAGCTCAGAAAACACATATGTAAACTATTCCAAGGGAGCTTAAACCTGACTCACACTAAAATTCCCTCAGAGAGTGTAAAATTCTGCCAGAGCCCAGCCACACCAAACCTATCTCAGGAATGAGAAAAGATCCCAATGTAGTTCAAAAGAACTACTTGTTCCTACCATAAGGTTGCAGAGAGGTTTTAAATAAAATCATAGAGACAAAAAATTAACATAGTACCAGAGTCATTTTAAACATCTAACATACATGATCATTATGTCATGTAGCAATGATAAAATAAAATGGTCATAAATGGAGCTCCAGGAAAGGTGGTGGATTAGAAGTTACATAGGTGATATTGGACAGAAAGTGGAGATTATAAAAACCAATACAGAAATAAGAGGAAGAAATAAATAAAATAAAAATAAGCCCTGATGGGATTTTTTTTTCAGTAGAGTAGCCCAGTTGGCATGCAGATGTAGCAAACTGCTCACACTGAGCTGGATCCAGCTGTACCTTCTAAGGAGGTAAATTCCCTGGGCACTGGGAGAGCAGGAATGCCTATGAACATCCTGTAATGAAACCCATTGCGTGTATACTAATTTAAAAAGTGATGTTAGGGATGGGGAAATAGCTCAGGTAGTAATGTGATTCACTTGCAAGTGTGAGGTCTGTATTCAATCCCCAGAAACCGTGTAAAGAAGGCAGGAAGAGCCGACTAGTCTTCTAGCATCAGGGAAGCTGAGACAACAATCTCTGGAACTCATTGACTTGTCAGCCTGACCTACATGGCAATTTTCAAGTCAGTAAGAGACCAATCTCAAAAAATTGTGCTAGGACCTGAGGGACAACATCTAAGGTTGTCATCTGCCCTCAAACACGTGAGAACATGCTTAAATGTGAACCCCTACACACATGAGTGCATGCACATATGTATGCACGAACATACATATATACAAATACAAACATAAAATTCTAAGTTTTTGAATTTTCTTAATTCAAATACACAGTAAATTAAGGAGAAGAATGTAGCAAATACACATGTGGTCATTTCTTAGAATGCTATAAAATTTTTTTTATATTTTTAACAAAAAGAAGAAAGCCCATAATATAAGTTCCCTGTCCCTGTTTTTTTCTCATCTTAGAGACAACCACTTGACTGAAATTTTTCCATACTTATTCTGTTTAGATTTTACCATCTTAACACAAACTAGACTTACCTGGGAAGAGGGAATCTCAAATGAAGAATTGTTGCCTTCAGATTGGCCTGTAGGCATGAATGTGATGCATTTTTTTTATTAATGATTGATGTGGGAGGGCCCAGCCTACTGTGAGCATGTTCACCCCATGTCAGATTGTCCTGAGCCATATGAGAAAGGAGACTGAGAAAGCCATGGAGAGCAAGTCAGGAAACAGCATTGCTCCATGATTTCTGCTTCAGTTCCTACCTCCAAGTTCCTACCTTGAGTTATTGCCTTGGCTTCAATTGATGATGGACTTTAAGATGGAATAAATTATTTACTCTTCAAATTGTTTTTGGTTATGGTGTTTATTACAGCAATATAAAGCAAGCTAGAAATTGTGACCAGAGAGTGGAGTATTTCTCTAACAGACCTGGATGAGTTGTTTGGGGGAGGATTGTGGAAGAGTTTGGAACTTTGGCCTGGATAATGCATTCAGTACTCAGGTGTAATGGGCTATTCTGTGGGAGCTTGAAAGATAAGAGGAGCATTGAGAGAAATACAGACCCGTATTGTAAAGGCCTGGCTTGTAAAGTTTCAGAAGGAAGCAAACACTATCAGGGAAATTCATGTCATATATTTGAATTAAAAACGTGTGAATTCTGATTGGCTGGAACTGAAGCATCAACAGTGATTACCTCATCACCGAAGGAAACTGCTTTCCTGGGACAATGGATGAGGCTGGAACAATTGATGCTGGTTACCTGTGGCTGAAGAATCAGCTATAAGAATAGACCAGCATCACTGAGGTGAACTCTCCCTGGGAAGTATTTCATCAGGGTCAGCACATTGAAGCTGTGGTCCAGAGAGGGCCAAGTCTGCATCTCAAGCTGACCATCAAACTTGGTAATGTATAAGAGTCTCCCATGTGATACTGACCTTGATAGAGGAAAGCTGCAGGACTGAAGGCATCATAGAGCAACTGAGGCTTGGCACTGTGAGCAACCTGGAGAGGCCATTGTGGAAGGTGTATCCTTGGTTGCGGCAGAGACTCCAGTATACTGGAAATGCCGGGGGTCATGGGAATGTCACCGCAGTGGAGATCTTGATACATATCTGCCTGTGCAACGGAGTGAGGATTTCTTTCCAGTATGATCCCAGAGTCTTTGGGTATGAAAATCTTCCTCTCCACATACATTGGCATGCTTCTTTGAAGTGTCTAATGAGTTCCCATCCCTACGTCTCCAGGAGATGCCATTTTCTTATATTCTTGGCAACTTTGGGGAT
The DNA here is from genome assembly GCA_902168325.1 of Peromyscus nudipes. Classification (NCBI taxonomy): domain Eukaryota; kingdom Metazoa; phylum Chordata; class Mammalia; order Rodentia; family Cricetidae; genus Peromyscus; species Peromyscus nudipes. The sequence goes on along the minus strand of CABHPH010128647.1, from coordinate 45,197 downwards.
TATTAGACAGCAATAGTGAATAAAAGAATAAAAGCATTCCTAGGGCCAGGAGCATGGCTCATTAGGTAAATGCCTGCTACCCAAGCATGAGAAACTGAATTCAGACTTACAGCACCCACATGAAAGAGCCAGGTGTGCTCATGCACATCTGTACTTCCAGACTGGGGAAGGAGAAGACAGAGACACCTAGGTCCCCAGAGTTCGTATGATAGCAATTCTAGCCAATTGGTAAGCACCAGTTTTAGTGAGAGACATTGCCCCAAAAGATGAGGTGTGAAACAATCTAGAAAGACAAGTAATATGATTTCTGAATTTCACACACATGCATACACACAATTGATTTTATTTCTCAAAAAGAAAGATTCTAATTGATCCAATTATGAAAACCATATAAAGAAATTTGGATGATTTACAGAACCATCCACCATGAGAACTGAGAAACTGGATTCAGTGTTGGTTAGTTACATACAGCATCCAAACTCCAGTCTTCTGAGGAAACCATTACCAGGTATCATCCACTCCAAGTACTGATGACTGTGTCTATACCAACTAGCACTTCTTTTTTTCTTTTTATTAAGAGATTTTCTACTAATTTTACATATCAATCACAGATTCCCCTGTCCTCCCTCCTCCCACCCCCCAGCCTTCCCCACCAACCAACCCCCCATTCCCACCTCCTCCAAGGCAAGGTCTCCCCTGGGGAGTCAGCAGAGCCTGGTACATTCAGCTGAGGCAGGCCCAAGCCCCTCCCCCTGCACCAAGGCTGAACAGTGTCTCACCATAGGCACTAGGTTCCAAAAAGCCAGCTCATGCACTAAGGACAGGTCCCAGTCTCACTGCCTGGGGGCCCCTTAAACAGTTCAAGCTAAACAACTGTCTCACTTAACTAGAGGGCTAGTCCAGTACCATGGGGGCTCCTCAGCTATTGGTTCACAGTTCATGTGTTTCCACTAGTTTGGCTAACACTGCCTGCCTCATCATGACCTTGCTTCTGTGGATGTAGCATTCTTGTGTTCTTGTCACCATTGCTACCTCTTGAAAGAGTTACTTTGAACAGCATCTGATTGGTAGAGCCCAAGTCCTATGTTCAAGCTATGGCTGTAAGGGGACCTCAGACAAGAATCATCTGGCATTTGGGAGTACCTATTGCTCTTAATTTTATATTCATGCATGTGTGTATATTTATGTCTGTGTTTGCATGCACGTGTATGCCAGAGTACATGTATGGAGGTCAGAGGACAACCTTAGGTGTTGTGCCCCACCTTCTATCCTTGTTTAATATAGGGAGTGTTTTTTTGTGGTTCACCACTATGCATGCCAGACTAGCTGGACTATAAATTCCTGGGGATTCTCCTATCTGTTCCTCCCATCTCACCTTTTGAGCACTGAAATCACAGATGCATGTGACTAAACCTGGCTTTATATAGGTTATGGGGATTTGAACTCGGGTCTTCACACTTGTGTGCAAGTGTCATCTGTCCACACATATTTGGTTCTTAGAGGAGTCTAGGTCTATATCTCAGAGGTGGGGAATTCCCTCACCATAGAAAATAGATATGGATAATAGCTGAACAAGACTGATAAACATCCAGCAAACTAACACTATACTGAATATGAAAAAAAAAAGGTATTGCTGTTGAGCAGGTTTAAATTTCCTTATTACTACAAAAGTCAAAAAACCTTTCTTATATTTATATTGCTCATCTGGGTTTTCTCTTATGGAACACATTGCTCATTCATTTTGTCCATGTTTTTCACTGAATTGTTTGCTATTTCCTGTTGATTTATATTTTTATATTCTAGATAATTATCTTTTGTCAGTTATATATATGAAAAATATCTCCTGTTGTGTTGCATGCATTTTAGTATCTTTGTTGTACAGAATTTATAAATTTTAATATTATGAATTTACTAGTAAATTTGCTTAAGATTTATATCTTGATTTTGGGGGGTATTCTGCTTAAGAAACTTTTTTTTTATAAGATAAGATCACCTAAAGTTAGGTGATATTATCCTGAAAAGTTATACTAAACTTGATTTTAAGATTAAGTCTCTAATTCATCTGGACTTTATTTGTGCACATGGGGAACAGCAGGGATTTAAATTAGTATAAATATATATTCTTCCTATGTACAGCCAACTTCTATTCCCCTCTGACTTATTATAGCACCTCACTCTGATCCTGTGATACTATATTTATTTTGTCACTGTACTAGACAACTATGACACCTTGGTGTTGTCAAATATGGTAGCCATGAATCATAGGTGACGATTTGAACTTAAATTGATTAAAGTCAGGCTGGGGAGGTAGCTCAGTGGTAAAACATTGGCCTAAATTTAGTTAAGATCATCAGCAAAGCAGCATTCCAAGTGTTCAGAACCCACACATGGCCAGTTGCTTCCACGTTAAAAAGTGTGAGACTGAATATTCCCATCATCACAGGATATCCTCTGGGGGACAGGCTATGGTGTTTGTCACTTTAGTCAACTCTGGCCCTACAATTCCCTTAGAAAATTTATCATGCTTTGTAAGTATTTGGACTGTAAAATCAAAACCCCCTTAAAATTGCTGCTACGTTTTATGCTTCACACTTGGGTTGATAAATGTTAGATTTAATGTAGTTCAAAATGAATTCCAAATCAATTTTAATTGTTTGTATGCACATTCCCATGTGAATTCGGCTTAGGATTTAGTGGAATTCATGGATTGTAATCTGAAGAATTTGCATTTTTTTTTGTTTTGTTTTTTTGTTTTTGTTTTTTTTTTTGTTGTTGTTGAGACAGGGTTTCTCTGTGTAGCTTTGCGCCTTTCCTGGAGCTCACTTGGTAGCCCAGGCTGGCCTCAAACTCACAGAGATCAGCCTGGCTCTGCCTCCCGAGTGCTGGGATTAAAGGCGTGTGCCACCAATGCCCGGCAAATTTGCATTTCTATGAATTCGCATGTCTTCCCATTCATGACCATGGTGTATCTCAGAGCTTACATGGGTTTTTAATGCCCTTCAATAAAGGTTTATAATTTTCTTTGTATCTCCTTGCAAGTGTTTTATTGTATTTATTCCTTATTACTTTACAGTTGTCGTAGCTATTCTGAGATGCATTATCTTATTGGTGTAGAACCGTTCATTGTCTATTGATGGTACAACTTCAGTTCTATGCCCATTATAACTTTCACTACATTCTCATATTTTATATGAATAAGCATTCATACATCTGCAAATAGTAAAATATTACTTTCTTCCTAGTCCTGAGATCCTATTTCTTCATGCTGCCATTTAACTGAGGCATCAGTATATGTGGTATATGACTAATAAGGAACGGTCTCCTGGACTTGTCTCACATGTAAAGTTCTCCCCACCCGCTTCTCTCTCTGTCCATCTCTATGGGGGTGTGCATGAGGAGTATAAACTAGGAGCATGTTTTGGGGTCTACAGGTATGCATGATCACGTTTGTACTGTGTGTAGAAAGAAGACATCAGCCTTAGCTGTTGTTCTTCCTCAGGAGCTGGGTTTGTTTGTTTTTTTTTTCATTTTGTTTTAAGAAGTGTCTTTTGCTGTGTCTTGGGGTTCATTGGTAGGCTGCTGGGAATCTCTGGTAGGCTGCTGGGGCTTGCTGATAGGCTGATGGATGGTCACCATGCATCGGGATCCCCCTGTCTCCACTGAGATCAGAAACACATGCCTGTAGTCTGACCTTTTGCATGGCTTCTGGTGCTAGAATTCCAGTTCTTATCTTGCACAGTAAGCACTTCCCATGGTGAAAAGGAACTTTTCTGTTTATTTTTAAGATAATAATTCAATTTCGTTTCTCCCTTCCCTTTCCTCCCTCCAATAACCCCCCCCATACCCTTCCCTGCTCTCTTTAAAATCCATGGCCTCTATTTTTTGTAATCAATTGCTAAGCACATCAATTGGTTGTCAAGTGCCAAAGGGTCAGCCCTGAAAATATACACTCAAGTAAGATTATGCAGACTCAACTGGGTATATTTAGGAATGTCTATACACATATATATTCTTAAAAGAACCTGTTGCTGAAGAGCTTCTCTCCAGCTCCCAAGTCCCGCCAGTCTCCAGCTCCCAAATCCCGCCAGTCTCCAGCTCCCAAATCCCGCCAGTCTCCGAGCCCACTTATAAAATAAACACACAGACGCTTGCATTATTTAAACTGCTTGGCCATTAGCTCAGGCCTATCATTGTCTAGCTCTTACTCTTATATTTAGCCCATTTCTATTAATCTCTACTTTGCCACGTGGCTCGTGGCTTACCGGTACTTTACATCTTCCTTCTCCTCCCGGCGGCTCCAGCCAGTCTCCCCTCCACCTTCCTGTTCCCTCAATTCTCCTCTCTGTTAGTCCCGCCTATACTTACTGTCTGGCTACCGACCAATCAGCGCTTTATTGATACAGAGTGATATCCACAGCAAGAACCTCTAAGAAATTTCAGACCTTAGAGGCTGAGGTGATACTTTAGTTGCCAAATACTTGCCCTGTTGACAGGGGCCACATTCTCTTCCCTCCTCTCCAGGGCCACAGTGAGTCACCTCTTCACTGTGACCTGGGAATTTTCATAGTGAGGTGTAGAGTATCTCTTTTGTTCTAAGGGTTGTTTTGCTGTTTTTGCTTTTAAGCTAGCTTACATTGGAAAAGAAAGTAGGGGAAGAAATAAGGCCCTAAAACTTCTAAAGCTGGTATGGATATGGACCTCTTATCAAAGATGGTAGGTAACCAGTGACCCTGTTCGTGTACTAAGAGCCACCTTTATTCCTGGGGAAAAGAGGCATGCAACCTCTCCTCTTTTCATTCACAAAGTCATCATCCTCACTGATAATAGAAAAAGGGCATCAGGGAGCAGACATAGGAAAGCAGGATGAAAAGGTAGGAATGTGCCTCTTGAGTCCTCCAACTTGAATTACCAGTTGTCTCTGGCCCCCTACACATTTTGTACATTTTTATATGTGTCTGGCACATTAAAGATTCCTTCTTGCCAGCTCTCTCATGGAAGAGTAGCAAGCCAACCATATGGAATGATGCTCAAAAATCATCCAGGGTTGAAATAAAGAGAGGTTGACTAAAGGAAGACTGTTGCTGCTCTTGTCCGTAAGCCGCATGACTCCTCCCTGTCGCTCCAGCCACTAGGGTTAGAGGGTGCTAGGGAAAGTCTCTCATGGAAACCCACAGCAGCCACCCAGTTTCTGAAGAGCCTTGTTCAGCCATGTCTGCAAATAATTAAGCATTGCATTTTTGCACCAAGTTTTATTCTTGACAAGAAAGTGTTGGAATCTCCAGTGCTGAAGTGTCAGCTCTGGGGCTTTGTCACTGTGAGACTGTGACTGTCTGGCTGGAATGTGGGATCCCACCAAAGTGCCTTCCCAGAGAAGTGCAAATTAGAACCAGACATGAGTCTTGGGCTCTTTGCATTTCCAAAGATGGTTTGAGTTTGTCCTTGGACTCAAAATGGCTTTTTGGTTTCAAACTAAACTTATTTTAGGTCTTCAACTTCCATTCCTCCTGTCTAACACTATTTTCTAGATCATTTTGGTCTGACCTCCCAAAGGTCAGGAATGTCTATCTTGTGACATATCCACTTGGACAGTGCCCTCATGGGCACAGGCTATACACAAACTCAGTCTTTCTCATGGAATAGACGGGAAACATCATTGCATTTTCTTGGGTGAAAAAGAGAGTTTGTTCCCTCCAGGGTTAATTTTGAAGGATGCATAAATCACTCAGCTCTGCAGGAAATGTGCTAAGGTTCTAAATATCCTTAGCTGGTCCTATTATTTTAACTACTAAAAACAATCTCAACTGCCCCTTGGGAGATGTAGATACTTGACTAAAGGGCAATGAACGAAGCAGCCCTTGTGTGTCTGGTGTCTGGTGAGCTTATCTGGAAAGATATGGTCCTCCATTAGGAAAACACCCATCCACAATGGAAGGAGAAATAAAAATAAAGGGTCTCTTATAAAATTATTACCTTGTCATTTAAGTCAACAGCAGCGATGCCATGATAGAAACCAGCAGTTGTACCACATTGTTTTATCACTCTAATTACATCAAGAACACAGTAACTGTCTGGCAGAGATAAGATTAAAGAAGGCAGAGCCCTTCTGAAATTTCCAATAGACAGCACCTGGATTTATGGACTGAATCTTTGTTTGGACATTAAGTTCAATTACTTTGCTTCAGCACTGAAGAGTTCTGTCGCCAGAGAAATATCACGTAGTTGGTCCCTCATCATTGCAGTCCTGCCCCCCCTCCCACCCTCCGGCATCGATCCATCCACACAGGCAGGTCTCACTGTCCAGAGCAGGAGCTGTCTGTTTGCTTTCTTCCTCTGCCTACTTCTCTGTTTTGTTTTTTAATCTCCCCCAGAGTCTGAGAAAAGCAAACCTCTTGGCTAACTGAGCAGTGTGGGACCAACGAGTGACACACTCCCAGGATGTCAGTAGTAAAGGCGTCATGTCAAGTCACCGGATCTAGCTCTTTCTCTCTACAGTGGTGGCAACTGAGGCCGAATGAATGGCTGTTCAAGGGTTTACCACTGGAACCCCAAGCAGAGCCAAGAGTTCCAGTGCCCTGGGGAAATACAAGACTCACTTCCATCTCATGCTAATCCTGTGTCTCCCTTTGCATAGAGCAGCCAACCATACACCAGGATGTGTTTGTTTTTAAACAACAGGTGCTTAAGAAGTATGAGAATTTAACTTCCTTCTCTTCTCCTCTCGCCCCCTTCAGAAGAGCTTTCTCTATTCCCTCTTTTGTTTGTTTTTTTGTTTGTTTGTTTTATTCCTTTCACTTTCTTGAGGTGGAGAATGGATGATTAACAGATAAGGGCTACAGTTGTTGCTTTCTCCCTCCCTAATAAAACTGCAAAGAGCAAAATCAGTTTGGGAACTGTGCACATGACCCTCTGTAGGGCTTCCCCAACCTGTCTATATAGCTAAATCGTTTGAAGAATCTTTTTTGTTTAGATAATTCAGTTGTATCTTAAGAACTTTTAAAAACACAGATTGTTGCCCCTCCCCCTTGACTGAATAATCATAATTCATAGAACTAGAATTAGTATTTAACTTGAGTCTAGTAGAACTATTACTGGCCAATTCAACACAGAGGAAAAGACCACATTTTGGAAACTTGAGTTTGAGATAAATAAGACAGAGAATAAATAGAATAATAGTTTGAAAATTTCCTGAGGCTGGGAAGATAGTTCAGTTGATAACATATTTGATTTGTAAGCTTGAGAACCTGCGTTTGATCCCCAGAATCCACATATAAAAAACAGACACAGTGGCATGTGCTTGCAAGCCCAGCTCTGATTAGTAAAAGGCAGGTAGTTCCCTGGGGCTCAATGGCTACAACCTAGCTGCTGAGTCCCGAGCCAGTGAGAGAACCAATCTCAAAAAATATGGTGGATAATGCTTGAGTAACCAAACCTGAGGTTGTCTTCTGGGCCTCCAAACATATGGGCACACATTTTCACATGGTTCCTGTCCTTAATACATACATGCTCATAAATAGACACACAAGTACCTTAATACACATGAACATGCATACATATATGCTCATAAATATATACACATGCACATAAATATACACACAAGTACTTAATACACAAGTACTTTAATACACATGAACATCCATACACACATGCTCATAAATATACACATATGTTCATATATATACACAGGCCCCCATATAAAAAATGTTCAGATCTAGTTCAAATACCTCACTGCGTTTCTGTTAAGTTACTTAGCCTCTCTTATGTTTGGTTAGTCTATATAAAACTGGTCTTTTATGTATTATAATTATTACATAATGTGTATATACTTCAAATCTACGCAAAACGCACATGTAACACATGCTCAACATCTGGCAACAGCATGTACCCAGGACACCCTAGATCTTTAGGCTCATACCACACAGCTGTTCCCCTGATTTCTTCCTATATGCTCATAGCTCACACCCTTGGTCACCTTTGTGTGGGCACTAAACTGTAAGAGCCCATCTCTCTAGGAGCGTCTGCTGCTAGTGAAATCATATACCCATAGGGTATTCATGAATCTGACCTCGAAAGTGGGATCTTTGTGAATCACCTGGGAGGTACCTGTAATTTCCTGTTCTGTTCTATAAATACTTAAGCTACTGTAAACAGCCAGGATCCTCTACGCCATGGCTGGATTCAGCTGTGACTGGCCTTGGCACAGGGGTAGCACGGCTGGGATTTTGTTTATTTGGCAGGTTGGGAAAATAGAAAAGGAAACCAGAAGTGAAAAGTGATCTTTGGTCCCAGCAGGAAAAGCTCTTCAGAGCCTCTCTGTCCTCTTGGCAACATCCATCTTCTCCCCACCCAAGCATTCCTTCCCCCACCTACCCTTCATGAAGAATGTGTGAAAGGGGACTCTAATCACTCATGATTCTATCCTTAATTCATCATAGTTTGTCTCTTGCATTCATTAAGGTCACCAACAGCCTTCTAATCAAAAATCGGATGGCTTTGCTATGATTTCCTCAACATAAATGTGTTTCCTAGCCCTAACAAGAAATTGTACATTCCTTTTCTAAATCAATTTCGATTTAGAAATCATAAGCAAACCATTCTATAAGGCTTATAACATGTCAGACCATATTCCAAGTGGTTCTCAAATGTTAACTTATTTTTTTCCACATCACAGCCATATGAGGTAATCCCACTTAATGAGGATACAAAGGAACAGAGAGATTAAATAACTTTCTCATAGTTACATGCCTTGTGAAGTGGCAGAGTTGAAAGTCAACCCTAGATATTAAATAATGTTGCACTGACCAAAATGGTAATGCCAACTCTAAACTCACATCTGCCAGGGTTAGGGAGACGAGCTGGCTAGCTGCCTATTGAATTATTGTATCCCTTTTCCTCTTCCACCGGCTCATGAAAGAATTCCCGGACTTGTGTATCTAAAGAATGAGAATGACATCAAGTACTTACTTCATAACTTTCCCTGTCATTTGTTTGCTTTGTTGCTATACAACGCCTTTAGCAATAAGTTTATCCAACATAAACAGGAAGCAAGAGACTACTGTTTAATGCCAGCATCAAAGGTGCCCTTCACAACTCTCTGCAGGCTTCAAGGTTCCAGCCCTGTCATGGAGTCTTCACAGAGTTGCAGAAACACTTCTCATCTCTAGTGCTACAGGTCACCAAGCATCGGGTCACTGCCACTCACCTACTCGCCTTCTCTGTCCTTTCAACTGCAAAAGGCCCAAGACCTCAGAGTAGGATGGTCACCTTGTCCTGCCTTTCCTGGTTTTCACCATGGAAGCCCCAACATTAAGAAACCTTTTTGTTCTCCTAAAGCTGGGACAATTAGTCACTCAACACCGAGAGTCAACCTGAGACTTGATCCCCCTTCAAGAAGTACAGGTGTCCTCACTATTACATAGAAACATTTCCTGCTTGCTAAAATGTGTCTCTTTGAAGGTGACACCACACAGACTGAGCCACATAGAAGCAAGACCTTTATTTCGGTGTCACTCCACACTGTCACTGTCACCAAGTTCCTCCACTTCAGTTCTTGTTCACTTACTATTCAAACTCCAGATCCTCTCCTCCCACCCCCACACATGTAGATCTTTCCCTGAATACTCAGTTTGAACACACAGACACACACACGTACACACACACACACACACACACACATGCATACACATACATATACATGAATGACACATGTACTCACTATGTAGTCAGACTGGCCTGGAGCACACAATCCCTTTACCTAGGCTTCCTGAGTGCTGGGATTAGAGCAATGCACCACAATGCCTAGCTTGATAATATTTTCAAGACTCAACCTCCTCAATGTGTCAGAAGGGCAAGCTTAAGAGGATAATGTGAGAACCAATCAATGTAAAGACTGTGACGATTTTAACAACAACAAAAAGTCTTAGATCATTGTTTTCAATGAATTGAAAAATAAAACAGAAAGAGGGTGAAGAGAAGAAAGTGAGGGGTGACGAGAAGAAAGTGATGACTAAAAGGCTTGCATGGGGCAGCTGTGCATAAATATTGCCCTTCTTGGTTTGGGAATGAGGTAGATCTTCAGTAAACATTAGGACCCTTCTGTTTGCTGTGGGTCCTCACTCAAGACTTGCTGACTCTCTGCTGTACTCAGTCAATCAATAACTGAATTGATGAATACTTGACCTGGAATTCTATTTCAGGCTGTATCCTGAGTAAGCAGATCTAGACTCCTTTTGGTCTCCCACAGCCTTTCCTTTTGTTGTCTGTTGATCTTTTGACCTTACTCCATGAAACCTGAAGACTCAAGATTTCTAGTGTTCTCCCTTGAGACCTCCTGAAAGCTTTACTTCTTGGCACTTTGGGTTAAAGAGTAAGTGACGCTGGTGTCTGTCACTGCCAAGTGATCAGAGGACTCTCTAGACAGCATCCTTCACTCCCAAGCTTCAAGGTCACTCCAGTGTCATAGGATAGGGTACAAATATTGAGGAAAGAAGGCCAGGCATCTGACCGAGTTCTTGGGGAACTAATACTAAAAGAAATGAGCAACCCATGAAACAGGACACAGCCCATACTTGTGATGCTTAAGAAATAAATGTGGAGACAGAGGTGGCCATATTCTGTGCATATGCAGACAAAAAGAGTGATCTCTGCCCAACACTCAGGCCCCCAGTGTCGTCCCTTCTACCATAGATTCTGTGCATATTTACTGGGTCCTCAAGCTCCCGTAGAGGCAAGTAAAGTTCTCTCTAGCTGCTTCTACAATGCCAAACCACAATCACCACTCACTCTCTGCCCTCAATATTGTGCTGCTTGGCTTACCTCTTGTCCTTTAAAACATTGTTTTTTTTCTTTTGAGAGAACTTTAGAATAACAAAAAGTTTCCCCAAACTAATATAGACAATTTATCTTTGTTCTTGACATAAAATCTCCAAATTTTAATTTTAATATATTTATCATAATCTTTTTCTGTGTATACCTACACATAGTCTAAAGCACTTTAATTTGAAAAAGTAAGGTCCTCTGTATCTAAATACTTCTTTGTGTGTGTCATAAAAGCAAGAGCATTTTCATCTACAATTTCAATGTGATCCTCAAAACAGCAAAAGAACATTAATGGAGTGTTATTATCTAATTTACAGACTAGTCAGAACTTAACCATTGTTCCACTTCTACCTTTTGAAGCAAAAGGAAAATATGAGAATCTAATAGACTCTCTAGATTCTTGTCCCCCACATTATTGCTTTCATTGTTATGTGCCCCCTTTTAAATCTTCTTTGATCTGAAATTGTCCCTCAAGGTATTTCCTTTTAACTAACATTTCCTTGTGCTTTGGTTGAAGTCCTACATTTCTGGTAGAATAGCTCAGATGCAATGCTGTGTTCTTGGTCTAACCCACCTGAACATGACTGAAAATTATTTATTCTCAACCTGTGATACTAATTTCGATTATTGGATTAAGATAGTGTCTGTTAGCTTTCTCTGCTATGAAGGTATGAATTTTTTGTAATTTATAAGCACTTTATGAGTTCTATAATTTACAAGTGCTTTCTGAAGAGGTACTCTAAGACTATGTAGATATCCTGTTTCTCATCAAAGTTCCCCTCATTAAATTTAGCATCCATTAATGTCAAAAAAATAAGACTGCAGTAGTTGCCAAATAATAATTTTCTATTTCATCACTATCTGTTTATTTAAGTAGAAAACTCTAACGTGTGTGTGTGTGTGTGTGTGTGTGTGTGTGTGTGTGTGTGTGTGTGTATGGGGTTGTGAGTGCATGTATACATATTTATATTCACCTGTATGGGTTTTCCTATCACTGTTATAAAAAATTACTATGAATTCAGTGGCTTAACACAATATTTATTTATTTATTTTTAATTTTTAAAATTTTTTATTTAAAAGGTTTTTTTTCCATTTTACATACCAACCACAGTTTCCCTCCCTCCCCTCCTCTTGTCCCCTCCACCTTCCCCCAAAAAAGTCTGGCATATCAAGTTGAGGCAAGACCAAGCCTCTCCTCCCTGCATTAAAGCTGAGAAAGGTTTCCCACCATAGGGAATGAGCTCCAAGAAGCCAGTTCATGTACTAGGTATAAATTCTGGTCCCACTGCTAGGGGCCCCACAAACTACCCATGCCACACAACTGTCACCCACATTCAGAAGGCCTAGTTCTGTCTTGTGCAGGTTCCCCAGCTGTCAGTCCAGAGTCCACAAACTCTCACTAGCTCAGGTCAGCTGTCTCTGTGGTTTCCCCATCATGATATTGACCCTTCTTCTCTTATAATCCCTCCTCTCTCTCTCTTTGACTGGACTCCAGGAGTTCAGCCCAGTGCTTAGTTGTGGATTTCTGAATCTGCTTCCATCAGTTACTGGATGAAGGTTCTATGATGACAATTAGGGTAGTCCTCAATCTGATAACAGGGGAAGGCCAGTTCAGGCACCCTCTCCACTATTGCTAGGAGTCTTTGCTGGGGTCATACTTGTGAATTCCTGAGAATTTCCCTAGCACCAGGTTTCTCACTGACCCCATAATGGCTCAGTCTATCAAGATATCTCTTTCCTTGCTCTCTCTCTGTTCCTCTCCCAAGTCAACCATCTCTTTCCCTCATGTTCTCATTTCCCATCTCCCCACCCCCAAGAATACTCCCACTTTACCCAGAAGAACTTATCTCTTTCCCTTTCCTAGGGTGATCCATGCATGTCCCTCTTAGTGTCCTCCTAGCTTCTCTGGGGTTGTGAATTGTAGTCTGGTTATCATTTGCTTTATATCTAATATCCACTTATGAGTGAGTACATACCATGTTTGTCTTTCTGGGACTGGGTTACCTCTGGGTTACCTCACTGGGGATGATATTTTTAGCTCTATCCATTTGCCTGCAAATTTCATGCTGTCATTGTTTTGTTGTTGTTGTTGTCGTTTTGTTTTGTTTTGTTTTTCCTTACTGCTGAGTTATATTCCATTGTGTAAATGTACCACATTTTCTTTATCCATTCTTTGGTCGAGAGGCATCTAGGTTGTTTCCAGCTTCTGGCTATTACGAATAATGTTGCTATGAACATAGTTGAGCAAGTGTCCTTGTGGTATGATTGAGCATCCTTTGGGTATATTCCCAAGAGTGGTATTGCTGGGTCTTGAGGTGGACTGATTCCCAATTTTCTGAGAAACCACCATATTGATCTCCAAAGTGGATGTACATGTTTGTACTCCCTCCAGGAATGGAGGAGTGTTCCCCTTGCTCCACATCCTCTACAGCATAAGCTGTCATTAGTTAACACAGTATTTACATGTGATCTGAAAGTTCTGAAGGTCAGAAGTATGCAACAAGTCTTGGAGAGCTAAGATCAAGAAGTCAGCAGACTGTTCCTTCTGGAGATAATGAGGAGAGAATCCATTCCTTGTACTTTTAACTCCCAGGTCCTGTCAATATGCCTTGGCTGGTGGCCCATTCCAACTGGCCTCTGCTTTCTTTCATCTTTGACTCTCTTGCTTCAGCTCTCTGGGTTCCCTCTTTCATTCATAAGAAGACCTATGATAAGACAATACACACCCAGACAAACCAAGAAAAGCTCTCCACTGAAACTCAATTTAACCACATCTGCAAAACCCTTTGTTATTGGTAACACAGTAACAGATTTTAAGGATTAGGACACAGATATTTGTAGGGAACCATTATTTTTCTTGCAGCAATTGGCATCAATTTATGAATTCTTCTATTCTATGGATTATAATCTATTCCATAAAAAGTTTTACTTTTCAAATTGTATAAAATATTCCTGGTAAGAAAACTCCTGGATTTGGCTTCTACTGCTGTGTCCTTTTGACTTCTCCTAGAATAAGACATTTCCTGAGAATTTCTGGTTGGGAGTGTTTGTTTTCTTTCTTTCTCTTTCTTCCTTCCTTCTTTCCTTTCTTTCTTTCTTTCTTTCTTTCTTTCTTTCTTTCTCTCTCTCTCTTTCTTTCTTTCTTTCTTCCTTTCTCTCTTTCTCTCTTTCTCTCTTTCTGTCTTTCTTTGTGAGACAGAGTCCCAGCTTGTAGGCCAAAATGGCCTTGGACTTGAACTGTGGATCCTCTTGCTTCCAAGTTCTGAGATGAAAAGATTGAACTGCTCTATCATATTCTGCTTGGTTGTATTTGAAGAATATTGCTTAGAAGCTGAATTTAGGTCTTTTGTTTTTTCACTGATATACTGTTGGCCTATGCAAAGCTAAGACATATATAATATTGCATATATATAATCGATGTTAATACATGTACTAAACTGCTAGCCTATCATCTATCTACTTACTATCTATCTCAGTGTGTACCTATGTAAGACAGAAGCTGTGATATTCTTTATAATCTAACAGGTTGAGTTCATTCCTGCCTTCTTTGTTTCCACATAGGTAACTCACTTCTCTGACACTGGGAGCTCTAGTTCTCATTGTGGTCAATATATTTTACATATTTGTAAGTTCCCCAAGCACATTTAGAGTAGTTTTTGGAATTGTGAGCTCTGTGTAAACAAATCAATTAGCTTCATTATCTGTTTATACTTCTTTTTGTTTTTAGCCTGGGGGAACATATAGTCAAACTACAGCATCAAAAGTTACGTAGGTTAATTCCCCCATCTTTGTGTTCCATGTCATTCCCCCCAACCCCCATGCCTTCTAAATCTTATTTATCTCAATAGGAATGACCCTTTGACTTCTCCAGGAAAATGTTGATGAAACCCTGTGAATCAGCTGGGAAGACTTCCATTGGAGTCATTCTGTGTGACAGCTAGCTGCCTTGTGACATTTTCCATGTTGCCTCCAATTGTTGACTTTTCTTTGGCTTCCCCCAGCAGAACGAGAGTAGGGGAGGTGTGAGGGTGAGTTCTTGCCATTCTAATCTTCCATAGAGCCTTCCAGACAAAGAATATAAATCTTTGTGAAATCAATGAAAACAGCCCTCTGATTAGAAAAAAATGCCATGGATGATTAAAGGGACGAGGAAAAAGAAGCTGAAGCAATACAGTCATATTCCTTACAAATCTAGCTTTTTTGTGTTCAATAACAGTGATATTTGATTTATGTGTCTCTAATGTCTAGGGTTCATATTTGATCTTCACAACATCCATTGAGCAGAGAGAGGTGGGTATTAGTGCTATCATCTTTAAAAAAGAGAAAATTGAGATCCAGAGAGATTAAATAACAGGCTGGAGTACCCTGCTTACAATGAAAGCATAATAAGAATCTCTTATTAGGAAAAAAAATTCCCTTTAATTTAAGACATACTACTATAATAAACTTAATAATCCAGGGATCTACAAATAAAATTTAGCTATCTCCCCCCACCCTTTTACATATGCCAACAATGTAAACATTTCAATCTACTTCTACATCTTTATCTTTCAAAAAGATTCTAAGAGTAAAAGGTGTTTGGTCCACAACAGAAAGAAGAAATGAAACAAAGACATCATAAAGTCAGTCTATCATGCAAATGCACTGTAAACTCCCAAGCCTCAGAGAGGTAGACTTTCAGAGTACCATCATTGCAGAGAGGAGGGTTTTATGCCTACCAAGTCCCCATAGTCCCTAGGAAACTGGGATAGATTTTAAGCCAAACTCAGTAGGCCATGGGGATACCTAGGGTATCTGTTGGACATTTGTAGATGAGACCAGCATTGAGTCAGTAAACTCAGCACAGCAGATTTCTCTCTTCAGTGTGGATGAGTATCATTTAATCCACTGAGGAATGAACAGAACAAAGGGAACAATGGAAGAAGGAGTATCAGTCACTCTTGCCTCTCCAATTCAGAGGAGACATTCCACTCTATCTTTTCCAGACCTCAGACTGGATTTTGCATTGTTAGCTGTTCTGGTTCTAAAGTTTTGGAGTTAGGTTGATTTACAGTGGCTTTCATAAGACTCCAGAGAGTGACTTCTCAGAATTCATAATTATTTGAAACTTCTTCATAATCCCTCTCTCTCCCTCCCCACCCCCTCTGTCTAACACAAAACCAGTAATAATAGCTTCTTAGTTACTTCTAAGTCTCATTTTTCCTATTGATGAAATGGAAATCATGGCCATATCATACTGTAAATACTTTTAACTGGATAAATTGGTAATAAATCACCTACTTTCTTTTCTTATCCTTCTCAAGCAATATTGCATGCTCAGTCTATCCTAATGCAGGAGGTAGGCATAAATGATGAATGCAAGAGAAGGCAAAAGGATTTTTCATCCTTTCTTTAGGGGGATTTTACCTTTATTTGGAGAGGTGAACAGCATTGCCAACAGCATGTGATTAATAACTTGTCACAGAGCCCTTGAGGCCCCACCTTCTCAAAGGGAATCTTGGCTGTTAATATTTCCTGGAGGAGAGAGAATCATTTTCTTCAGTGGTGTGGCCACTGATAAGTTGTCTTTGCTCCAGTAAATAATCTCCCACCCATGCAAGCAACTGTAATTAAACTCAGTGGGACACAACACAAAAAGAATTCATGAAAGTAAGCAAGATACTTGCTGGGAGGGAGGGTTCTAGTGAGGGGAGGGCCAGAGCGGGGAATGGGGCAAGAAAATGACTAAATTCATTATATGAATATATGAAATCATCAAACAATAAAAAATGAAATGAAGACATGGAAATGACCCAAATATCCATTGACAGATTAATAAAGACGTAATATACACAGACACACAATGAAAAGAATTCTTATTTTGTATTCTGATAATTCTAGCAGCCAGAAATTCATGAGAACTGGTCACATCTAGTTCTGGTGCAATATAACTGCTGAGTAGCCAGGCTAGACTACTCCATGTCTAAAGAAAGTCCAGATTCAGATCTTAAAGTCTATCTGCTTAGCCTTTGGCTTCCTGGATTTAACTATCTATAACTTGAAACAAATTACTATCATCACATCCATTCAGTCTGCATACAAACTCCAGGGTCCCAAACTCAGCCCCATTTCTTCTTCAGTAGCAGAGATAACTAAGCCTCTGACCATTTTACTTTGCTCATAGAATGTATGATAACTTGTTCTCCCCTATGCTTAAAATAGGACAATATCCACAGACACAGAATCCTAGTGGACCTTGGTAGATAAATTCCCATTACCTATGAAAATTTTAAACTTTATAGAAAAAGTCCAGTACAGATTTCCCAGTTGGCTCAATTACCTCCCAGAAGCCAAATAGGTTCTAAAATTAATCCTCTCTTTTTATTCTCCCTTATTTCTATTCTTGTTTGACATTGTTACTGACACTGGAAAGATGGTCAAAGGTATAGTTCAGCAGTTCCCAAGCTGGGGTCTCTAGTGCTGTTGAGATCCATGAAGTGAACCACGAAGGACTTTGAGCTATTTTCAATATTTCCAAAAGCTTGACAGAAATTGTATATTATCTGAGATAAGGCTCATAGGCTAACTAAAGTGTCAAGTTGCTTGTCTTTTTAGCTGTGTCCTATCAGCTCATCATGTAGCTTTGTTATCGTGTGTTGATGTAAAAGGGAGTCTGGGAGTCACAAGTATCTTTGATGAATAAGGACCAAAACACTACTAGTTTTACATTACTCATTAGAAAACACATGTTAAGGCTTGATGTCACTATGGACAAAAAAATAATAAAGGGAGCCCTCAGCAGTAAAGCACTTGGAATGCAGGTCTAGCTGCCCACGGGCTTAACCCACAAATCCCCTTCACATTGCCATTTGACTTCAGGTTAGGGAGATGCATAAATGGAGTTGTCAGCTGCAATAATTCTTTTTCTGTGGTGTATACGAATCTTTTGAACAGGAAAGCCAGGCATCTGTTAGGCAAACACATTCCCACTCAAAGAACTTTTGGGGAATTCAGATGGAGTGTGGAAATAAGAAGTAAGAGTTCTGGTGAGAAGAAATGGTGGGTTCCTAAAAACTGCTACCATGCCAGGCCCATATCCATGTGTTTGTAAATGTGAATGTCTTTATGAACATGTGTATGTGTATTGTGGGGCAAATAGGGTAGACAGGATCTGTGTGTGTGTGTGTGTGTGTGTGTGTGTGTGTGTGTGTGTGTGTTGTGTTTTCATGGATAGAATGGTATGGGTATGGATTGGATGAGGGACTAATTAAGATATTCAGGTAGATAATGAAGCTCTAGAGCCTCCTTTAAGGCTAAACATTCAGAGAAACGCTTCCCTATTCATCTTGTGAGCAATACAATAGAGTTTATGATTTCACAGCTTCTAAACAAATGGAGGGTTGAGTTATGTTTGGTTGAGACAGAATAACTTGGTACAACAGATTCTGGTAAAGGCTCCTGACCTCATCTTCAAGGACCTAATTTCAAAAATTGGTTGCTTTTCCATGCCAAAGACCAGGAAACATGAGTTCCTGGGTAAGTTCTGCCAGAAGGAAGCAAGGAATTCTGACCTGGAGAGTAGCCCACAGCAAGAGTGAACAGAGATACACATAGAATACAGGGACCTATCCTATGGGGATGTGCAGACAAGAGACAGGAGATCCTCCATCCATCTGGTCTCCAGCAAAAGAAACATGGGGTTCCTTGGTACTTTACAAAATATAATGTGGCTGGAAACATGAGAATGTCATTCTGTGAAGGCATGCATACAAAGAGGGGAAACATTATGCCCCTTCTTTCCTGTTGGAAGTCTAAATCTTTCTCAGCCTCTTGCACTGTAGATTTCCCTGGTTCCTCAACCCACCCCCAACACTCAATGACATTAGTTCCCTTGTCTTGGGGGCTGTTTCACAACAGGGTCTCAGTTTTCAAGCCCAGGAAGGTTTGAAGTCTCCTGAAGGTTGCTATGTTTTGCTTTCCTCTTTCCCTATTAGATCCATCATGCATTTAAGGGTTTTTGCTACTGCCTGTCCACCCAATCAGCAATTTCTCAATGCTTATTCATGAGCTCAGAACACTGGGGTGAAGCAGGAATGCTCAAAGACAGAAAATGTGAGTGGTTCGGAATTATTGATGTGAAACTATTCCATCCTTGGTGAATCCAGCAGGCCAGGCTCATAACTCCTGGCAATCGGATGCCTCCTTCAGTTCTCTCCATTTTCTGTCCCTCACCTACTCTGAGTCATGTAGTAAACTAACAGGTACTATCTGCTTCCACCCTGGTCCTTCTAATCTCACCGTTCAAAATTAACCAGACAACAGTGGTTTAAAGCCCAGATATGATCATGGTGCTCTTTAACTAAAAATATTTTGTCTGCAGCAAGAGCTTGAACACGCCAGCCTTCCCTGACACACTAGCTCTGACTTTTGCCTTTGAACTTCGGTTTTCCTCCTTGCTGATGTTGTTGATTCTAATTGCATTTATAATAGCTCTTTTTGTACTGTCAAAACAAGTTTTTCCCTAGGGTTGTTAAAGATAAGCGAAGGAAAGAGAAATCATACAACAGAAAATTTTGTTAGCTACATTTCCTTCTAATGTTTTCACTGTGCTGTTTAATTTTCATCAGTTTGAAATTTACCTTTATGGAGAGTTAGTCTTCAAAAATAACAAATCATCTCTATCCTGTTGAAGCGTTTGCCCTTTTCCTACTGATCTAAAAATGCTAAATCTATCACCAAAAAAATGTATATAGTCTTTTATGGGTCTTACTATGTTAGTCTTCTTGATAAACTTATCTATTTTAATGACAGGTAAATTATAGCTACTGTGAAACACGTGTTTTTGAATAGCCCATGAGGTAACATTTAATTTTTTTCTTTAAAAATCAAAAGAAATGTATTTTCTGATACATAAAAAATATCTGAAATTAAACTTTTTGTATTTATAAATGAAGTTTCCTGGAACACAGCCACCTTCATTGGTTATATATTATGCAAGACAGCTTTCCTCTGGCAGAATGGAATAAATGAAACAGAAACCAGATGACCCACAAAGCTGAAAATATTTACCATCTTTTCAGAAAACAAAAGCGCTGATCCTTTTCTATTCCCAAACCAACATAGTAGTGCTTATGGTAATCTGGTTTTGTAAATTTTCTGATACCTACAAAATGGGGAAGATTATACCTTTGTAAGATCTAAACGTTATATACATGGGAAGGTCATTTTTTTAAACATACCTTTTAATTCTTTGAGAATTTCATACATGCCCACAATGTGTTTTCACTGTATTCAACCTCAATCCTCTCCTAACTACCCCAGACCCATTCCTCAGTCTTCACCCTCTCCTAACATCATAACTTCATATCTTCAGCAATATGACACCAAGTCCAATTTTATATACATATATATGGAGAGAGAGAGAGAGAGAGAGAGAGAGAGAGAGAGATCCACTAGAGCAGGAATGACCTATCAGGGACCTAATCCTCAAAGGAAACTGACTCTCCTTCCCTAGCAGCCATCAACTATCAGTAGCTCCTCAGCTAGCAGTGAAAGCTTGTGAGTGCCTCCCCGCTCCATGCTGGAATGTTAACTGGCTTAATATTGTGCAGGTCTTATGTAGTCAATCACAGTTGCTGTCAGTTCATGAGTGCATCAGTCCTGTGGTCTTGTAATGTCCAGAAGACACTGTTACGACCTGGTCCTCCTTAACTTGGGCTCTGGTAATTTTTCTTTCCTTTCTTCTGTGATGCTCCTTGTGACTTGTAGGGAAGTGATCTGATATGGATGTACCATTTATGGCTGAGCACTCTACAGATACTTCTTTGCTGCACTTTGGCCAGTTGTGAGTTTCTTCATTAACCACCATCTGCTGAACAAGAAGCTTCTCTGATAAGGACTGAGAACTATATTAACCAATAGGTATAGAAACACATATTCAGAGGTCAGTTTAAAATTGTGTCCACTTAGCAAATTAATAGTAGTAGGTTCACCTGTGGAGCCTATGAGATTCCCTAACCATAGTTTCTTGGTCAGATTTACAGTACTAAATATGTGTTTTCTTCTGTGAAGTAATCATTAAATCCACTGAGAAAGCAGTTGATTACTCCCATAACATTCATGCCATTATTACATGCATTATTATTAATGTAGTTTACAGGCTTCACAGCTACATAAGACTGTAGATGACCTCTTCTTCCAGTGGCCTATGTAGCGCCTTCCAATACTGTGAAAGCTAGCCTGTATGGAGGAAGCTTCCAGTTCTATACCGGATTGATCTCTTCATGTCCTATGACAAAAGCGTATAGTATTCTCAGCAGCGGGTTGCCCAACTTATATTCAAATTCTGGTGGGCAACCAAGATTCATGACAATAGCCTGTATTGTTTGGAGAATCCTGGGATGTCCCTGACCTACAACTCAAGTAATGGTATCCCATACCTGGCTGTCGGCTTTTTATTTGGCAAACATAGCTTCTGGAAAGAGCACAATCCTTTTTGTAGAGGAACTTCAATTAAGCTCATTAAACTTCCTATACTCTGTCCTATCTTTTCATCTCCCTCCCCACTTAAGCCTTCCTCCCCTATTTCCATTTCGTACTTCATGGAAGCCATGTCTACTACCCCTATTCCTTAAGGTCTTTCTCCACCCCTCCCAAGGTCCTCTTTTAAAAAAAAAAGTGCTAGAAAATAATAGGGAAGTACATATAAATGTGGAGGCTTATTGTGGATGAGGAAATAACACAATAAATTACACATTTGAAAGAGTTTGCTAATACTATGAGCATCACAAACTCCAGAGAAAATAAGACCCCATCCATATAAATGAACTGACACACCTCCATGGATTTTCTCCTCCAAGTTGCTATCACACACCCGCTTATCACTGTCTTCACATGACAGCACCTTAGGAATATTTTCTTCAGGGAGAATAAAAAAGTTGTTCAGACTTTCCTGCAGCACAGATAATTAAAATTTAGATTTTTCTTATTGATAGCTTTACAAAGCATCTTTCAGCAGCACCGTACCTCATTACTGGAAATGTCAAGCAAAGGTCTGAGATTTGGAAAATCCTCTCACACTAAGTTCACTCATCCCTGAGCAGTGAGGTTGCAGAACATTTCAAGTTTTCTCATGCCATTGTGACTCTGTGACCTTCTGAACTGATAGTACCTGCCAATCAGTTCACGTCAATATTCTCATTGAATTGACAGATTTGGAGGCTGTCTTTCTGTTGATACCAGCATAATGGGTCAAACATTAATAAATATAAATATTTTCTAGCATGTTCTTTTGATGTTCTGACCTTCATCACTTGGATTATCAATCTATGAGCTCAATTCATAACTTCTGTTGAAAATACATCACTTCCTTTTCATAATATGCTTGATCTTAAAAAGTTTAGTAATTTTTACAATTAACTTTAAATTTTGTTTTCATTTTCCTTTCAAGGACTACAGAAACTGAATTATTTTTATAGTTCTTTGTTGTATTGGTTTCATATATTATTGTTTTCCCCCTCTGAACTCTTGCTATGTTTTTCAATAAATAAATTTTAATAAATAAAACAACTAAATAAATCCCAGCATTGGGGAGGGAGAAGCAGAAGGATCCTAACAAGTTCAAGAACAACTTTGGCTACATAGAGAGTGCAAGGACAATCTGATTGTCTCAAAAAAATTTAGATAGATAGATAGATAGATAGATAGATAGATAGATAGATAGATAG
>CABHPH010128647.1:0-22667 GCA_902168325.1 Peromyscus nudipes | reverse complement strand
TAGATAGATAGATAGATAGATAGATAGATAGATAGATAGATAGATAGATGATAGACAGACAGATGGAAGGAGAGAGAGAGGGAAAGAGAGAGAGACGAGATAATACATTCAAAGGTGATAAACTATATTTTGGAGCCATCCATATCAAGAACCTATAGCTTCTAATTTTTATTAAATGATTCCAAAATATTTTTCCAAATTGTGGCTTTAAAAAAATGGCTTCGAGTTTTATCACTTAACAGATAAATATCGCATCTCATTTGCTTAAGCGGTTCTAACTTGAAAGCACATTTTGTAGCTAGGACTGCAGAACAGGCTCAGAGAGTGAAGCACCTTTTGCTCAGTCACTCAAATGTGAGACCTGAGTTCACATCCCTTCCATCCCAGAACCCACACCCAAAAGCAAATGCCAGGCTGAGGGATGTGAGTCTGGAAGCCCAACATTATATGCACTGGGTGGGGTGAGAAAGGCGTTCTGAGGTCAAAGGGATGAGGGAGGTTCAGGCTCAATGAGAGACCTTAAAAAAATAATACAGTTGGAAAGCCATCCAGAAAAGACAACCGAAATTGACTTTTGGCATTTTTGTTTGTTTGTTTTGTTTTGTTTGGGACAGGCAGGTGTGCAAAGATGCACATATCCCACACCCATGTACACATGCAGAATAACAAGTGTCTACACTACACAGAGCATGAGAGAAAGAGTGAGAGAGAGGGGAGAGAGAGAGAGAGAGAGAGAGAGAGAGAGAGAGAGAGAGAGGAAATATCCTAGAAATATCAGTAGAATTATGTTGTGAAGCTTCAACACTGTCCCTTTGTGTTCTAGCTAAGAAAGCAGTGGGCAAGATGAATGGGCTCACAATCACTTCTTTCTAAGATTACAGGGTCACTCAGTCTCAAACAGCAGACACTGAACTCTCTAGTCCACTCTGAGCTTCTCTGTGATCTCTCTACCAACACTGAACAAAAGTCAAAGTTAGAACAGAAAGGGACAAGCAGTTTGGAATTCCCACTTAGGTCATTTTCTCCAAACTATATGACCATGTCTGTACAGAGTTAGATCACTTCGGAGTCTGGGGAGGGGGGTCCCAAGGTTCAGACTTCATTGGTCGCATAAAGGATCTGAAGCTGCTCATAGCCCACATTTCTCCTGGACATCAGATTTTATGAAGTGGCCTTGGTTCTTTGTCTCCTCTTGTTTATGTCCTTGAGAATGACTTTGTCGCATGCCTGTGAAAAGCTGAACTTCCTTCAGAACCTTCACTAACACCCCGCAGTTCTCACAATGAATGTATTCTTATTCAGCTACCTGTTTGTGCCTGTTGATATTGAATCATATTACTAACTCCTCTTACTTAGTTTGAATGTCTGTCAGTAGGATGAGTAAATTACAGGGTCAGCAGTGAAAAAGGATAGTCTTGTCTCTCTCTGCATTGCCTACATGGAAACCTTCCTGTATTTTCACTGTGTGAAACCCTAGTGGTGGTGTTTCCACCTGGCAACCTTCATCTCATAAGGAATAGCTCTGTGTTCCTCGGTATCTAAGAGGGTTCCATATATTCAAAAGATTTTTATTTGTTTGGAATGGATAAGGAATTAGAGTAAGTACTACAATTTGTTCAAATTGGGATTAGCAAACAATTTTTCCTTTTGCTTATCTGTATAGTGATTTACATAGATAATTCCTTTACATTTTCAGTCCCTTCTTAGTAAAGGTAAATTATCCCTTCATGTAGGTTGGAATATATTTGGTAATATGTTGCTGAATATGTTTGTGTCATTTTCATAAATGATACTGAACTGCCTTCTTCTCTGTTATTTTTTGTTTTTGCCTTGTTTTTCGTGGCTATCATTATGATGTTTGGGCATTAAAATGAAACAGAATCTTAAATGAGCTGTCCAGCTTTCTGGACATTTTCTGATGACTCCAGGAGAATTTATATAGTTTAGAAATTATCTTTCCTTTTAATAATTTCGATACAACATCTGCAGAGATGTTTATACCCTACATTGCTTGTATGGATAAATCTTTGTCTTTAGTCTTCTATCTGTCTTTACCGGTCTATTTGTGTTGCCTATTTCATAAGACAATGGAGGTAATCTATATTTTCTTGAAAAGTCGTATGTAGTGTATCTATATTTACAAGACAGTTTGTGCTCATTTGCAAGTTTTCAGTTTCATCATAGCTGTCTTCTCCTTCTAACTCAAATGATTATTTATGTCACATCTAGCTTTCATTCAGTAAACTTGACAAGAATTTGTTTATTTTATTGGCCTTATCTTGAAACAGTTTGGGGTTTTATTGAGTCAAATTACTTTCTCTGTTGCTTGTGTTTCTTTTCATAACTAACGACGCCATGGTAAGAAGAGTTTGGAGTACCAGAGAGGAAGTCCTAGAAAAGAGAGCATAAGAAAGAAATAGCCCCCCAAACTTGGTACAAAGAATATTCAGCTCCCATTCACATCATGCCTCATAGAAAAGTAGAAAGAAAATTCCATGATTTCCTAAAGGGTTTCTACAAAGCAACCAACAGCATCACATTTATTAATGAAGTGGTGAATATTCTTCTCTAAAATTATTATGTTGAATACAGCCATTGCACTACAACAAGAAAAAATAAAAATAAACACAAGAACAAAAAATAAGCTAAAGATATATGGTAAGATTGTTTATATTCAGAATCTAAAGGAATCTACAAACCATGTAGTCAAATTGTGTTTAGTACCATCATATAATAATAATAATAATTTAGTACCATCATATAATGAAAGATATATGCAAAAGTCTGTTGCCTTTTGTATTCTAACTGCACATAGACTACAGAATATAAAATTCCAGTTGTAAATAATACAAGGTTTATTTTAATAAATTTTAATAATCATAAAGAAGCTGAGAGTTATTAAAGAGGACTAGAGGGTGCTAAGATGTTAATGTTCATGTATCAGAAGAGCAAAATTATTAAGATGCCATTTCTTCCCAAATTGATCTGTATGTGTAATTCTCAATCATATACTTACTAGACAACTTCTGGAGAAATGAGCAAGCTGTTTCGAAAATCTAAGGGGGAAAATTTAAAGAAGTAGAATACTCAACATAATCCTGACACAAGGATGGAAATGCTTATTCCTACCTGATTTCAAAACTTACCATAAACTTCCACAATTGTGTTGTGTGGTGAAAGTAATCAACGCTTCTACAGACCAAGGACCAAAATATAAAGTTCATGAAAGATGACATTTTGGAATTTCCTAGACAAACTACAGCTTTTGAGAAAATATTCCTGAATCATATATGAGTCTATATAGACTGTCATTATGAAAACAAAGGGCTCTGCAACAAATGATGAGATAAACAACTTGTTAGAATGTGGGAAAGGGATTTGAATAGATACCTTACAAGATATGATGTATGTGTGAGCAAAAAAGCAGGTTGAAAAAGTCATTGGCTATTGGGAAAAATGCAAATTAAAACTACAATTAGATATTTTATGTGTGTGTGTGTGTGTGTGTGTGTGTGTGTGTGTGAAAAATCATCCTAATTAAGATGAGGAACAACCAAACAAGATTGCAAATCTGGCAAGATTGCAGAATAATTGCAAGTCTCATGCTGTCTTTGTGGGAATATAAAATGATTCAACTTTGGACAAGTCAGTCAGTTTCTTATGAGCATATATGACTCAGTATTATACTATTAGGTATTTGCCTAAGACTTATGGAAATATTTGTACAAAGCAAACTTATATAGATATAGACATGTGCCTTTGTTCTAATCCCCAAGTAGAAGTAGCCTCAGGATCCATCAACACATAAGTGGATAAGCATATGGAGATATATTCACACAATTATACTCTGCAATGAACAGGAACAGATACCCCATAACATCATGAATGAAACTCAAAGGCCTTATTCTAAATGATAAAAATCTTATACAAGTATCCTTACTATGAGGCATCATTTGTTTTCATTCTAAGAATGAACAAAATTAATCCACGGTGTGAAAATACCTAAAGTTATCTCCACAGAAAAGTGAATAAAATTGCTACCTGTGGAAGGTAGGAGAGTGACAGCTGGGCATGAGAGCTTTCTATGTGATGGCTAAATTCAGTATCTTTATAGAAATTTGTACTTCTGAAAGGTTTGCACTTGTCAAAATCCATGTAGTCTCAATATTGATGCACTTCATTGTAGGCAAATTTGATTTCAGAGGAGAAAAATACTGTAAACAAATATTGAACTAGAGATCATGACATAAATGCTGAAATATTTATGAGAGTGTATACTAATATTGCACTTGACTTTGAAATGAGCCACAAATGAAACGGATTCACAGATGGATAGAGGTATGGATAAGAGGAAATTTGATAAAGTAAATATCAAATTGTTAATGGAATAAACTTAGCGTGGTGTATAAGGGTGTTTTTTGAAGACTGAAATTTAATCAACATTGCTACATAATTGAAACCTTTCATAATAAAATGCTAGGGAAAAAGGAGTCCCCAGATCCTCAAACTCCCTATGTTTGAATCTTGTAGAGTTTCAGCTGCAGTAGCTAATCCCAGCTAGAACCTTCCCTACAAATGAGGGCATAAATCCCTGCTGGCTTCCAAAACATAATAAATTCAAACAAAAATGGTCTTTTCTCTTCCGTGCCCTTTGCCTTTGTAAAGTGAGTCAGAATCTATTTGTTTGTTCTATGTTTAAGCATTAGCTTATACCTCCAAATTCATAAGAAGAATGGTAGAGGGAAACTAAGAATCAGACATATTTGGAACTTGAAAAATGTCTTTCTGTCAACAATAAAAGGAGAAGGTAGAGCCTGGGATATTTTATACTTTGACAGAACCAGTCAATTATAGTTCTCAAAAGTAATAAACGGTAGTCAGTTTGAAAAAAATCAGCTGTACATGGAGAGCCAGTTTACCTCCAATCTATCGGTTAGTGCTTGCCGGCTGAGCGATTCGCTTCTGGGAGATAAAAGTCTTTGTAAAAGGGATTCTCTACTGTTCAGGATCCGGAGACGCTGACAGGAGGACTGCAGGTAGAAACCAGAGTTAAAGGAGTGCTGTACCGAGTGAGGTGCTGAGAGCCAATGAGATTTAGGTCACTGCAAAGTTGACTTCAAAGTTTCTCCATCACGGTCTTTTGTTGCTATTGCTTTGAGCCCACATGTCCCAGATTTCCCTGTTCAGTTCCCAAGGTCAGGCATATGGGTCATTTGATAGAAAGCTGCCTGCCAAGCATACAATTAAACTAGTGTTCCTCTAAATGAATTTGCAAAAATCTTTCATATTAAAAACATTGACAGGTAAGAATAAAACAATGTTTTGAACAAACTATGTCATTTTTCTTGTTCAAAAAGCCATCACTGAAGTCACAACAATGGCATTAGGAATTTCTGTTTATAAAGTCCCTACTATGTAGAGCACACTGTGTCACATGCTATCATGGCTAGTCTTGATTGGACTGAGAGACACCTCAGAGATTAGTAAAGCTCCCTTCTGGGTGGATCTGTGAGGACATTTCCAGAGATAGTTGGCATGTGGCACAGCAGGTGAAGTGTAGGACCTACCCTGGATGTGGCAGGCCCAGATGGGAGAAACTAGAAGGGAGAGGACAAGTAATTTGTATAAACTTGATCCTTCTTGAGTAAGTGATAATATTGCTACTGCCTTGGACTGAGGCTGCATCATTGGTCCTTCATATTCTCAGGAACCCAGCTTCTTGGACTGAACAGCTACTGAGTCCTCTCCTCTAATATGCAGAGAATCACTGTTGGCTATCCAGCCTCCAGTTGTATAAGCCAGTGTAACGAAACTCTTTTGTAGATACATATATCTATAGATATATAGATATAGTGTGTGCACGTTACACACACACACACACACACACACACACGTATGTGCTATCAGTTCAGTTCTTCTAGCAACCCTGAACTAATACACTTACTTTGTCTGCAATATATCTAAGGCTCAGAACATGGCACAAGTGGCAACATCACAAACCTGCTCACAGAGGGTTAATGTGTCACGTTACCCAGCTGGTAAGTAACAGGGTAACACTTTCATTGCATCTGCCTAATCCATGTTCTTTTGCTTCATCCCCTTCATGCACTCTGCAGTATTTTGCTTCCACTTGGCATCTCTTGTCCACCAATGTGAATGCTTGGGACTCAGTCTTGTCATTTGAGCTGCCTAAGTCAATACCACCTGACAAGTACTACACAGTTATAGCATGAAAGCCCACCTCAACACCAAACTAAGCCAGGCTCATTCCCAGAATCCCAGCCCCAAACAGTGTCACTTATGTCTACAAAATAAAGCTTTTATCCCTAGACAACTTAAGCTACATTTTTTTCCCTTGAAGATCTGAGGGAGTGCTGGCCCAGGAGCTTCTTGGGTTGGATGGACATATTCCAAATGATCTCCCTCCACCCTTGTGATGTAAATCACCCTCACGCTATCTATAGTTCATTATTTAAATGTGCACCAAGGCCAAGGCATTGTCACTTACAAGGGCTGAATGGTGCATTTGAGTCAGACCGTCCTTTGTTCACCCTGATGAATCCCACACATCACACAACCCGATTTCATGTAGCCAACCGAATTTCCCAAGTTTCCTTCCATCATTAAGACTCCACAATTCTACAATTTTCAATTGCATTTTAAAACATGTTTTTATAGGAGTAATTCGAATTGACTGCTTTAGTTAATTCTTTCAACATCATGCACTCTTCACAGAAGTTTCGTCTTGCTCAGTCCTGGAGACGAAGACAGTAGGCAGTTCATCCAGTCAAATGAATCCAGTTCTAACGCAGCTCTCTCCCGCACCCTCTCCGCATCAGGCACCAAGCTTGAGCTTTACCTGTATAATTTTCTTTAAGCTTCACAGCAGACCTGGAAAGCCAATGTCATTACATTGCACAGCGAGGGTAGCTGAAATGAAGAGAATTTAGCTTGCCTAATTAGTACATGAAGTTCAAATCAAACCCTGATTTCACTCCAAGTTCAGTGTTCTTTCCAACACACCACGAGGCTTCGATTTAGACCTGAAACCTCCAGCAATCTCAAGCTTTTGTTTAAAGGATTTAGGTCTCATGACTCTAATACAGCACAATACTGTGGTGGCAGAGGTCCATTCTCTAGAGACTATTTGTTTCTCAGAGAATGTTTGGCAATGTATGGGAACACTTTTGGTTACTGGGAAGATGTTATAGGTATATAGTAGGTTTATACCAAGCATGATACAAACATCTCACAGTGCAAGGAAATCTACAACAAAAACATATCAACAGCGCCAAGGGTCAGGAATCTTGAAGTACAGTACAGAAAGGCAGAAGACGAGAGGAGGAGGAGTTGCGGGTGCCTCAGATTGCTGGAACCTGTGAGGTGTACTCTTTTCTTTTGATAATGTTGCTCATCCAAATTCAAAAGAAGCGAAGTTTAAGAACAATCATATAGCTTTGGTTGTGTGATTATCAGCCACACAGATAAGCCATTTTGACTTGTAGGTCCTACAACCCAAATTCAACTTGGGGAAGGGAAGAGAGGTAACAATTCCAAGCTGACATCTATGAGGGTATTCCCAGCATGCAGGCTCTGCTGTCCCAGTGTGAACAAGGACAGATGGTGGCCCAATGAAACACACTGACAGAGAGTTTCAGTGTCCCGGGATGTGTACCATGGTCATGCCAATGTTTGTTGTTGGTGTTGTGATGTATAAAACAAACATTCACTTCAAAATACCACAGAAAATGTTGGCATTTTTTTATCTTTTTAATCAACAAATTAAAGAATTGAACTATTGTGGAAAATGGGGGTAGGGTAATACTGACCTAAGAGTGTTTTGTAGATATGCATAACCAGAACAGAACCTGGGATTTCCACCCTATATTATCGGCCTCGAAAAACTGTTAGCTATATCAATTCCATGGGAGAGAGCACAAAGTTGGTTTCAGTTGTTTGGGCAATTTTCCTGTATGTTTCCACTATAAACTTAGATTTTGGCATCATCTCTGGGTCTGGGCATTCTCAATGGTGCTCCTTCCAGATTCTCAATAGGGATCCTCCAGGCCCAGCCCACTAGGCTCAAGCCCTGACTTCCACCAACACACGTAATAACCACCCCACAGAAAAATAACCCTCCTGTCTGTTTCTTGGCAGAAGCTGTCATTTCATAAAAATTAAACACTTCAGCCTCCTAACTGTATGAAGCTGAGAATTTAATCAACAGAATGAAGAAAAGAAGGGAACTGGACTTAAAATAATTCTTTCACCTGAACTTCATAGTAAGATTAATGTGATTTTTCCATAAACACCTGCAACTTAATAACTTCATTTAAAATGCTTCTGAAGTCCTAACAGTCTGCCAACCATGTAAATGGTTTGGGGACTCACCACCATGTGTAAGCTGGTATCCAGATGATTGCTCAAAATGAATGTCTGCCTGGGGCCCCATTTGTGGACCCAGAAATGCTTCCTCAGTGCCTAAAGAACCTTGTGGAGTAGTGGATAACTCCAGCATGGTATCAGCTAGGCCAGAGAAAAATCCCAGCTTCAACACAACTTTCTCTGTGATCTCCTACCCACTGTAATGCTGTAAATCTCAGTGTTTTTTTCCTCGTAAAATGGAGCTAATAGGCCTATTCACGAGATTTTTGTAAAGATAGAACAGTGTCCTTAAGTTGTTCAACATTCAAAGGCCACTATTTTTATAACATACACAAACGCCTTTCCACCACACAGGGAAGGGAAAGTGTAGTGCAAATTCATGGTCCTGAATGTTCTGGGAGCCAAAGAGACCACCTAGGTTTCACAATCCCCTCTTATACTACGCCTGAATTTGAATCCTTCTATGTCCTTTTGCTGTGTGGACATCCATAGCTCAAGCTGTGGCTATTCTCCTCCCTCACACCTTGTTGGGAGGTACCCTGTCTTCCTCCTTTTTTCTTTTATCTTTGAGATTATAATATAATTACATCTGTTCTTCCTCCCCTTTCCTCCCTCCAACGCTTCTCATATACCCTTCCTTGCTCTTTCAAATTCATTGCTTCTTTATTCACTGATTATTGTTATATACCCACATATATATATATATATCCCATATATAACCTGCTTGCTCTTCCTAATGTTATTTGTATGCATGTTTTCAGGGCTGACCATTTAGGATTAGATAACCAGTTGGTGTGTTCTTCACTGGGGAAGATTATTTCTCCCACTTTCAGAATTCCTTAGCTGTCTATAGTTTTTGTGTAGAGTTGAGGTTTGAGGGTTTTTTTCTACTCACTTTGGCCTATTCACTATTGTATTTGTTCGGCTTACATTTAAACAGCCATGTTGGTGTGACATTATGAGTATAGCTTATGACATCACTAAAAGACACAGTCTCAATTCAAATTTCCTGATGGATCCTAAACCTTTCCTCCTCCTCTTCTACAGTGTCCCCTGATCCTCAGATGTGGGAGTTGTTTTGTGGATGTGTCCACTGGGACTGAACTCCTCAACTCTGTGTTTTGAATGGTTGCGGTTTTTCTATAATGATCTCCATATGTTGCAAAGAGAAATTTCCTTGATGAGGGGTGAGGACTACATTTATCTGTGGGGATAAGAACAAATATTCAGAATCTAGTTAGGGATTATGCTGTTTAGTAAAGTGGTGGTGTTAGGTTCTCCTCCAAGATCCAGGATTTTACTAGCCTTTAGTAGTTGGCTAGGTTTCCAGTACCAAGTATGATTTCCCTCTTGTTGATTAAGTTTTAAATCCAATTAGAGAACTATTGGTTAGTATCAAAGTATGTATACCATATTATACCCTTAGGGTCATCATTCCATACTGATCATTGTTTTGACTTATAGATAATCAGCTTCCCTTAGGTTCATCATGATATTAGAGAATGACTATTCAAACTTTGCATTGATGGTGTTGGGGATCTAGTATTTTTTTCGTGGGGGGAGGAGGGCACTGTGCTGTACAGGGCTTTATCACACTTAGTCTGAACTCTACCCAGAGATGCAGTAGCACTCCTAACCCTACTTATGACAGCCATAGATGTCTCCAGACATGGTTAGAATATGAATTTTGCAGGACAAGATGCATTACTACTTTCCCCTTGAAAGCCATTGTAGTAGAAGTAACATTACGGAAGAAGAGCATGGCCCTAAGAACAACGTGACCAGACATCACAAGGCCTTCCCAACTCTTCTCCATCCTTCCTCTGTGATGAAGCCAATGATTCATGTCATTCTCCTGTACCTGTTATTTTATCTTGTAGAGTAACAACTTTCTTAACCTTAACTTTTACTTAGTTAAACCTATATTTCATGGCCACCACCCCCAGCAAAGGAAAACCCTAAAAGAACCCAAAACAAAACAACAACAAGTGGGACCCTTTTCTCCTAATCAAACTCTTGTGGTATTGAGAAGTTTAAATACAGCACCTGACATTCCACTCACCAAATGTGTTCTACCAAGGAACATTCCTGCCACAAAGTAGAGAAGAGTAGAGACTTCGCAAGTGCAGCATGTTGATAGCCTATCTATTGTCACTGTCTCCAACACTGGTAGTGGGGGTTCTTTAGCTTTCTCAGTATCCTACCAGTTGCCTCTAGAAAAGGAGCTTAGTCCTTTCTGGTTGTGGAATGAGTTCGTTATAATTCAAAGTAGATCTCCTTCCACCCATGTACCATGGAGCATCACAGGAAAGGACAGTTTCTAGGACTGCCATTAATAAATATCATCATTTATATAATACAGAAACTCACAAATTTGAGAACTCCTAGGGAGGGATCTGGTGTGTGTGTGTGTGTTTGTGTGTGTGTAGATAAAGAATAGAGAGAGAGCTATAGATTGAAATGCCAGGAGGTTAGACTGGGGAAGTTCATGAAGCAAGTGAACATAAAAGGGTTTAAGCCCATCTCACTTCAAGAGAAAGCCTGTTTCCTTCTTTGGTTCCAGTTTAGCAAGGCCGGCTGACGCCATGACTTTGTTTTAAGGCCTCTTTGCCCTTGCCTTATAGTTTCCAGTTTCATGAGTCTAAGTGTCTCCCTTTGCCAATAACATTTCCCCTGGCACTTAGATCCTTTTCCATCTGACTTCTACCTGTGGCTTCCCAAGTCCTAAAATTGGAAAAAGCCAGGGCGCCTATGTCTCCATTCTAGCCAGCAACCTCAATAGTCGTCATCGGTAAGCACAGCCCACATGGGCCAAGCTTCAGCCCCAGGTCAGGGATTCCACATGAACACCTCTGACCTCACATGTGTCTGGTCACAGATCAGAAAACCTCATACCTGGGAGGAGACAAAGGAAACATCACATTCAATCTACTCACTTAAAACGGGGGGGTGGGGGGTGGGGTAAAGTACTTGCCCAAATCCATCCAGAGAGCAAGATGAAGACTTGAACTCATGGGTTTTCAATCTGATTCACATTTGAATAATTTCCCCATACTCCATCCCATGTTGAGAGTGAGGATCCATTCTTATTCTGGAATATCCTATCTGGGAATGCCATGGTACTTGCAGACTTCTTAAGAGGTAATTAGGTAATCACCTATCCAAAGGTGATCAAATGGTGTTTAGGGTATTCAAGAACTTACCTATTCTGAAAATAGCTCCCATATGTCATAAATTCCAGCCAAGACTCCTTTAGCCAACATACATACCATAGTCAAGGTTCCTGAGATGCCAGTGTTGTTATTTGTGATTCCTTTGACACTTTGCCTCCCTTACTCCAAAGGTGAATTTCTGAATAACTGCAGGTGTTATTGTATACGGTGTAGGCCTCCTGCTCAAATCTCCATGAGCAACTTTTCTCTGAGGGGTAGCTATGGCAGCATCCTTGGAGGAAGAAAAGTCAATAGCCAACACAGACAGGGTTTTGTTTTTCTTCTTTTTATTAAAATCACATTTTCGCATTTACTTCTGTTATAATTCCCATGAAGCATTAATACCTCTTCATTTCTCACTAGTCCTTAATTGATGTTGGCTTTTAATGCTTTGGCTTTATGGTTTTACTCTCTTTCCCTGAAATAAGCAACTGTGATCTATCAAAGCACATTTAAACACCCAAGAAAGAAGGCTGTTGTGGTGGAGGCTGTTATTAGATGACTACTATTTAAACTCAAGGCTGTGCAAATCTCTGGTTAAGCCAAAGACTGATGGTTATGTTATAAAACAATAATAATAACTGCCTTTTAATTGGCCTGTATGGTACTGGGACTCTTCCTCTTCACCATGAGGTTTTCTGGAGGGAATGATTATATATTTTATGTTTTATATATTTGTGTATATATATCATTTATATTTGTACATATATATTTAAGTAATCAAAGTTTGATAATCTAGCATTTATTTGTTTGATCATTTACAGAAAACTTT
This sequence comes from Peromyscus nudipes, assembly GCA_902168325.1. Lineage (NCBI taxonomy): Eukaryota > Metazoa > Chordata > Mammalia > Rodentia > Cricetidae > Peromyscus > Peromyscus nudipes. The sequence continues at coordinate 10,298 of CABHPH010128647.1, read as the reverse complement.
GGAAACTGTTCTCACCTAAATACCCTCAACTATGACAACCAAATGACCATATCCCTTATAGCCTCTTGTCTTTTATTTTACAGGGTAATAGACCAGGCCAATCAATTCAAATGTCATCATTAAGGACAGGATGCTTCTAGGACATTTACTTCCCTGTCCACAGTTCAAGCTGTTGGCACCACTATGTGAACCATCATTTGAATTTAGAGCTGGTCACTCCCCACCTCTGGCATGTGAGTGGGTTGTGGACCCCAACTCTAACATCAGTGCCAAAGAACCAACTGAGCCTCTGAGCATAAGAGATAGTTTTAAAAAGCCCAGTACTTGTACACACCCCTGTCATGTAGAATACCTCCATCCCTTTGCCTAGCATGTGAACCTCTCAAATGACTTCTTTGGGGCTGATGTAACACAATCATTACCTACCTATCTCATTACTCTCATAAAATACCTGGCTAAAGCAACTTAAGGGAGGGAAATTTTATTTTGGTTCATTCTTTTAGGGGATGCAGGTCATCATGATGGGGAAGGCATGGTGGTAGGAACAGCTCACATCTGTGGCAGTGGGAGCTTGCTCAGATCTGAGCAGATGAGGAAGCAGAGGCTGGACAGGAAGCAAGGCTGGATTATAAACCTCAAGGCTTCTGCCCAAATGGTCACTTCCTCCAGCTAGGTCCCACCTTCTAAAGGTTCTACAATCTCCCAAGTCAATGCCCATGTTTCGACCAAAGATTCAAATACAGATGGCTAAGATAATTGTATATCCAAATTATAACATCTCTTCTGTAGGAACTTTGCCCTAACCAATGTTCACTCACAGCAGAGTTAGACCCTCCTCCAAGACATTGTGAATAAGACCCAATACAATGTCTACAAACTTCTACTGAGATTTCTTGTGGACAACTCTGTCTCTTCAATTAGTTGATGGAGTCCTTTTAAAGTAGGACTTTGACTCATTCAATATTTATCCTCAGTTAAACAGATAATAAATGTGTTGACCAGGGTGTAGTGGTATATACCTATGATTCCTGTATTCAGAAGTATGTGGTAGGAGAATCATGATACTGAGGCCAGCCCAGACTACGTAGCATGACTTTGTCCTTCACCCAAATGTAAAACTTTAGAGAATGAAAACAATGATTGAGTTCTATTACACTGGGATAATGATTCCCTGATTATACTGGGCTGGGTTGTGTTCACTCAATTTCATGTGTACCTAGAACCCATGACTGTGATCTTTCTTAAAAATAGCGCCTTAAAGGTATAGTTAAGTAAAATGAAATCATATGGATTAAGCTATTCTCTACTCCAATGACCACTGTCTTACATGAAATGCTAGGGGCTCAGAAGGCCCACTCCTCCTTAAGGATCTATAGGCAATTTATGTTGCTGGGGGAGGGAGTCAGGTTTTCTCCAGTGGTGATGACCACTGGTAAGTTACCAATGCTCCTTGAAACAACTCTGTGAGTTAATTAAATTCATCAGGTAACCAAACAAAGATGTGGAAGTAGAAGGAAGACTAGTTGGGAAGAGGAATGGAATTAGTAACAGTGGGAGGGGATAAGATAGAGTGATGGGGTTGGATATGACCACACTATGTTATGTACAAACGTGTAAGGAAATGAACTCATCGTCATGTGTAATTAATGTATACCAATAAATAGACTGGGCAAAAGAAGAAGAGACAAATTCAAACATAGACCCACATGGAAGAGTTAGGCCAAGTGAACCCCAAGACAGAGATTTCAGTTAAGCTACCACAAGCCAAGGAATGCCAGAATTGTTGACGACTACCAGAAGGCAGCAGAGACCACAGAGGATTCTACTCAAGGGACTTCAGAGGGAGGATGGTCTGCTGACACCATGATCTCAGACTTTTATCCTCCAGAACTATCATTGGAAAACCCCGCTGTTTTAAGCCACCTGATTTCCTGAGAACCCTGCTGCACTGAGAACTCAGACATGGGAAAGTATGTGTCTGGGCCACTGCTGTAATGAGTACCAGGTAATTGCCAACACTTTCCCTGGATTAAATGGGTTGCTATCCCCATCTTTTTACCTCCCTCTGTCACTCCCTTCTTAACATTTATTTCCCAGTTTTTCCTCTTCTTTAGTGACTCACACCACCTTCCACCACTCCTCAGGCCACCATACTTTCTCCACTCTCTTGACTGCTCAAGTCTTTCAACACATATGGAGCACAAATTCATAATAGGGTATTTTTCTCTAAGATTTCCTTTTCCTTTATATTTTTCAACTTATATGTCAGGGTGAGTGTACACCGTTTTTATGAAGATGCCCATTGGGGCCAGAAGAAGGCATCAGATCTTTGGAGCTGAAGTTGCAGACAGTTTTGAGCTGCCCAATGTGGTTGCTGGGAATCGAATTCAGGTTCTCTGGAAGAACAGCAAGCTCTCTTACCAACTTACCAGCCCATTTAACAGGGTCTTAACAAAGGCCAAGGATATATAAATAAGTTCAACTCCTCTGAGGAATTTCCTAATGTAGGGATTGTCTCAACATCCTCCTTAGGTACATCTGTGTAGCCCCATTTTTTAAATTTATGTTCTTAGTTTTCTTTTTCAACATGGGCAAACCACTTGTGTGGGTTGATTTCATTTCCTCAGGTCACATAGCCCAAGGCAAGGCTGGTATCTAAACACTAGTCTACCTAGTGTGTAAACGGCTACCCTTGGCAGCATGGCTCCCTGCCTGGACTTTCCTACTAGCCCAGATGGGGAAGAGACAGAGCCAAGGTGAAAGATTCAAGAACGACCTTCCCACTTAGAGTTCCTCCTTTTTGTGAAGACACAGGAGGCATTACAGCCACGGAGGCAGACTGCCTGAATCAAATTCCAGCTTCCCCACAGATAATCTTGGGCCTGTCTTTAACTCCCCCATACCTTGAGGTTCCCATTTAAACCATAAATACCTCCTGGGGGTGCCATGCAAAGTCCAGTGTACAGAGATCACAAGCAAATGTCTTATGATGGGATACAGTAGGGATTCAGTAAGCGTTACTGCTAGTACACTGGGTACGAGTTCTGTATCATCATCCTGATTAATTCTCCCAAGTCCAGCTCTGCTCCCAGTGTGTGTCCTTACATCCTCGCAATTCTTCTAGCCAGTGCATCACACTCCATCCTGAGAACACCCAGCCTAATGCCCAGCTCCAGACAGATGTATTAGTTTGAACTATGTGACACTGCCCATATAAAATCGTTTCTGGCCTACAAAGCCGAGACTTTCATATAGTTTGATCTAATAGATGCCAACTCTTTCTCTCTTTAAAATGAAGAGACATAAACAAAGGTGTCAAGCTAGTCTTCTAGGAGAGAAATTTACAGATAATTTTAAAACAATTGCAATCCAGTTGGAAAGGGCTGGGGAGCGCATGTCTCTGCTAGCTTCCCTGGCAAAGGAGTGATAGCCCAGAAAGCAGGGTGCCTCTAGGGGGAGACTGGCCCCAAACCCACCTGTGTGATGTTGGGGGGCTGGGGAGGGGGCAGGACAAGGCATAAGGGCAAGAACCGCTGTATTCAGGCAAAGACTCAGATGATCCAGAACATAATGGCTTCCACTTTGGCTTCTAAAGAATAAGGAGGAGAGTTATTTTAGAAGTCCTGAGATAGAACAAGAGGGTGTCCTCTCTGAACCTACACGCTGCCTCTGTCAGCTCTCTTAAGAGAGACTGACTTAGGGCAGGTGGGTGAGGCTCCCTCCTCAAGGTCCTAACTCAACTCCTTTGAAGCCTGGCTCAGATCAGCTCTCTTTCCCATAGAGCCCCCTCCTTTTCCCTCCCCTGTGTTCGCACCTCATTAGCACCCTGCCAGCGAGGAAATCTATTTAAACAGCTCTTGCTGACACAGCAAGACTCCCTCTTTCCACTGAGGAGTCTCCTTCTGTCCTCTTTCCACGGCACAGGTAGGAGAAGGGACCTAGCTCAGCTCACGCCCTGGCTGCCCCACTGTTTCCTGTGTCTGTCATTTCCTGAGAAAAGTAGGCAGAGGATCTCTCAGGACCAGATTCCATGGGATCTGGCAACCCTCCTTTCCTTCTTGTCTTTGGCCTTGCACTTTGCATGTTCATGCTGAAGGGCTACCTCCTCCTCCCTCACATGCACCTGTTGTACAGAGGAAACATTTTTACGTTTGCTGTGGTCTCTCTTTCCTTCGTTGTGGGAGACAGCAGAGCAGTAGGTTGGTGTGGGAACTGACAAGGGTGCAGAGGGAGCATCTGCAGTGAGTCTTGGAGCCACAGGCTCCCACCAAAGGTCTTAGGGCACCTGGAAGGTCTATAGTTTTCAGCATCTGCAGGAGTCTGACAAAGGAAATACTTGCAAACAGATGGACTGCTGCTTCCTGAAGTGCTTCTGACTTCTGGGCCTATTTGGCATCCCTTCACAATGACTGTGGTGGACTGTTGGAACCTGCCCAGGCATAGCTCCTTCTAAGTGAAACATCAGAGCTTGCTCAAGGTTCCAACACAGGCCGCCATGATTTTCGTTATGTGATCCCTCATCTGACGCAGCTGATTGTTCCTGGCTGAGCAGAGAACACAGTGGCTCTTCCTCAGGCTCAGCTTGAAAAGACAAGCTGCAACAAGTTGCCTTGATTTGCTCAGTTGGACCACACAGAAAGACGGAGTACATGGCAGCAAAAAGCATGTTGAATTCAAGAAAGGATCTATGATTAGATGTACACGAGACAATTTCATAAGCAGAGGAGCCCACTGGAAGAAAGGAACAGATGCCCAGAGAGAAGAAAGAATTGGGGAGGGAAGGGGAAGACAGGGGAGGAAAGGAGAGGAAGGGGAAGAGAAGGAATGGGAGGGAAGGAGGGAAAGAGAAGAAAGAAAACAAAACAAAGCTTCATCCATTCATGATTTCTCTTTCTTCATCCAGTGCCCATGAACATCGACTTTGATATCAGCTCTCCTCTTCTGAAGTTACTTGAGCATCTTCTGTTCCTTACGATTGGAAACCAGTAGGTAAAGCAGACAGCTAGAAGGTCTGATGCTGCTGGGGGAGTGGAGAAGAGTAGGGTCCCTTCCTGCTACAAAGCCCTCTTCTGAAAATCTCTGGGCCAGTGCTTTTGCAGGAAGCAGAGCTTTGTCGATTCAGGAAGGTAATGTATACATATACTGAACATCCCACACCCCTCTACCAGGGCTGAACAGCACCTGAAATCAAACAGGTAAGCATTCCTACAGCAAAACATGAATATTCACATTTACCTAGGTAACCTCACACTAGATAAGGTCAAGTTTTGCAGCCAAATAAGTTCACATCGGGTCAGGCTTTGCTTCCAATTAACTTAGGAAAAAAGTTTCCATTCTCTGAGCTTGATGGATTTTGGAAGTGCAGATAAAGCGTTGTGAGCATGTTCTGTGTGCCAGGAAACTATCAAAATCACTGTCTGTGGCTTTCTTTCAAACCCAAACAAGGAAGCCCCAGTGGTATTTGTTTGTGCGATGAGGTGATGCCCACACAGGAAGCAGCCCCTGAGGGCCTTGGAATGTGACCAACTCCTCTGCCGGCCTCACAGTACTGGCCTAGAGACCTGAAGCCACCTTTAATGGCTCCCCATTGGCATGTACTCACCCACCTTGGCCTTCTTAAAGAGCAATGAAAATGATTCCCTTCACAAGAGTTAGCATCTGCAGACCCCAAGGCAGCTGGTCACTGGCCTGGAGCCAAAGGACCTCATTAGCCGTGACTCCTGTTGAACCTGGGCCCTCCTGGATCTGCTTCACCTCCCTCCCTCCCCCACCCCATCCTCTAAGACAATTACTTTATTAGGATTCTTCACTAGCATGTATTTCCTAAGGAAAGGACCTCCTAGGGCATGTAGCCCTTGTCTGACTGGTTCTATAGTTCTGGACCTCAAGGGGAGACACTTGAGATCCTGTTGTTTCTCTTTAAGGGGTGCTTCACAGTGAGGTCTTTGAGTTTACCTCAATTCACTTACCGGTGGTGAGTGTGTCTACTCATGACGCTTGTTCTGGACAGTTCAGAGAGCCCAGCCAAGGAAAGCAGAACCGCTCTTCTGAAGTAGGGCAAGGAGGCAATGCCACTTCCTGGTAATTTGCCAAGCACCAGGTAAGAAATAGCATCTGTGGCAACTCGACATTCAGAGAAGCTCCGTGGGCTCAAATGATCTCAAGGGGGAGACAGGGTCAATGGACTGTCTCCCTTCAAGCACTGAGAATCCATGGGATTGGATATGCGGTCTTGAAACCCGAGGCCACACCTGGCTCAATAGGATTGCTGTAGAATTGCCTCCCCTTTCTAGTGGCCTAAACCAAGATCTGAACCACGACACTCCTAAATGAAAAGCTACGAAAAGGACCCTGACATGGCTGTTGATGATGAAACCAAGAGCACAAGCAATAACAAACGAAAACAAATAGGAAAACAAAAAAAAAAAAAGGAAGTCTACGGATTGAGGGAAATGCTTGCAAGTTGTATATTTAACAAGGAGTTGCTGTCAAAGATATATAGGGAATCCATGCAATTCAATAAAGAGAAAACGTTAATAAGTCTTTTTTCTTTAAAATCGGGGTGCAGTATAGTTCAGTAGTACACTTACCTAGCATGTGTAAGCTTGATACCCAGAACTGACCAAAAAAATAGAAGCTCTTCCATACTAAGTATGCATAGGTGTTCCTATAAGAGAGAGATCGCAAGGAAACATCTCCTCACGGATGCTGGGAAGGTTTTACAGGATTGGGGAGTAGGGCAAGAAAGCAATCCTTGTAAGCTGTTGGTGAGAAGGATGCAAGCTGACATACCAGCCAAGAAAAGCAGTATGGAGGATCCTAACAGATTTTGAAAAAGGAGAACTGCTGCATGACTCAGCTCTTCTGCTTCTGAAAGGTACCCAGAGAAATTGAAAACTCCCCCCTTAAACACATCTGCCCTCCCGTGTTTATCACAGCAAAGCTCACAGTAACCAAGATACCAGGACAACTGGAGGCTGTAGCAACAGATGGAGCACTAAACCCATCACACAGTGTGAACACAATGGAATAGTATTTAGGCTTTAACAAAAACCCTTGCCCTTTGAAAGAACAGAGCTGAACTTAGAGGACATGGTAATTTCCAAAAGCCAGATATAAAAATAAAAATACTGTCTGGCCTCACTTCTATGCAGCATCTGAAAGATAAACGAAGGACAGAGGTTACAGAAACAGACTCCACGTACCACATAGGGACTGTAGCTAATGACATCTTATCCTATATTGGGAGTTTGCTATGAAAATAGGTTTTACGTGTTCTTTCCAAAAGGTAATAAAAAGGAGGAAAGAAAGATAAACATGTGACATGGAGGATGTTTCAGCCTACAACTGTAGTAATCATTTCTCTGTGTTTGTATCATTGAGTATCTTAAATGTATATAGAATTTTTAAATAAAATCTAAATATCAATAAATAAAATTTCTCACTCCTTTATTTCTTATAGGTCTCTTCTTGGTCTTATGAAGAAATTAGGATCAGAATTTTTATTGAAAATATATTACATTACAAATGAATAATACGTGAACATAATATGATATATATGTAACTATATGTGTTCTAAAATATTGTATACTATATATATATTTTATATAAACATTGAAACAACATATAAATAAGGAACTTACCCAGCATCTATTGGATAATAGCACTTCCAAACACAGCATTCTGAATGAATCTGCCTGAGAATGCTAGTTGGAAATGGGATTCAAGTTGATCAGAATGAGACTGTGATGAAATGGATTCGAACTATAAGTTGTTTAATTTCAGCAAATGCTCACTTACCCTCTTGCGTGTCTTAGAATCCTCTAGACCAGTGGTTTTCAACCTTCCTAACACTTTGACCCTTTAATACAGTTCCTCATGTTGTGGTGATCCTCAACTATGAAAGCAATTTTGCTGCTACTTCATAACTGCAATTTTGCTACTGTTACGAATTGCAATGTAAATATCTATTTTTTGCTGATGGTCTTATGCAACCCCTGTGAAAGGGCCTTTCAACCTCCAAAGGGGTTGTGCCCCACAGGTTGAGAACTGCTGCTCGAGACCCAAGCATACCAGACAGTCACCCACCGCAGCCAGTGCTTTGTTTGTTCTTAACCTCAGTCAAGTCCAGGTATGCTTGGGGCCCTGGGTTCATGGAGTGTTTGGGCTGCTGAGTAAATGAATTATTTGGAATTCCAAGGGGATATAAAATCAATAAGACAGGCAGACAGACTAACTAAGAATAGATTAATTGGGAGAACTGGATCACAGGACTGTGGATGTTGCAAAGCCTCTAGCCATTTACAAGCTCAAGTATGAGGGAATTGAATAGGGTGTAAGTTGTGAAGCCTCAGACCCGTGTAAACCAAAGATACAATTTTCAGTCCAAGGTCAAAGGGCACTGATATACATCCTGGAGCCCAAAAGCCCAAGAATATGGCTTCTCGTGTAAAATGTTCGGAAAAGAATGGGGTCTAAGATCCAGAAGGGAAAAAAAGAGAATGGATTTACCTTTTCTCTTCTCATCTGCCTGTATACTGTCTGCCCAAAGGGCATGAGGATGTTTGTTGTTGTTGTTGTTGTTGTTGTTGTTGTTTTAAATAAGCCTTGTTGGTTCAAATGGAAATCTTTTCCAGAAGCACCCTACAGACATATCCAAGAACAATGCTTTGACTACATTCTCGGCACTCATGGACCCAGTGGGTTTTTTCACAGCACATTCTCCTACTCCACTGGGTCAGCTGTTTGCTGAATGTGCTCTTCATACCATCTCTTTTCCATCAAATGGCTCCCAAGGTAGCTCTGTCTGGTGGGCTGCCTCTCCTCCCTGTATCTGGAATCACAACAACCATTCCTGGTAGCTCATCCTACTTCTGGCTCTCCTTATATCTGAGGAACATATCTCTTCACAACTATTCATGGTACTAGATACAACAACTAGCCCTCTATTCACTGGGGAATAGCTTGGGTCTCAGATGGCTTTGAGGGAGGTAGTCTCAGAAAGGCACAATAGCTTGCAGTTGGCCAAAGAACGTTCAATAAGCCACAGCAAGAAAAATACTCTTAGAATAAGAGAGCTATTGTGAAAGAAAACCAGAGCAGAAGGGCAGGGGTCATCTGTTGACCAGCAGGGTCTAGCCAACCCTGGTCAGTCATTCAGTATAGCACAGGTCTGGAAGATTCACTCTTCCCGAGCTTACAGCCGTAGTCAAAGGGTATGCTGTGGACTGCAGTCAGGGATGGATGAAAGCCAACAGATGATGGACCATCACATGAGCAGGAGTAACTGCCTTCTAGCTGGCCCAAAGGATTCTGTCCCTGGAGTGGCTTAGTGTATAACAACAAGAGACAGGTCTCTGTGTCAAAGTGTACACTGTATACTGGAGCAGAGCCTAAACTGTCATTGCCAGTTCCCAACTCTGACAGCATCCCACATAACACCATCTGCTGAAGGGGTTAGAAGGCTATAGTTATCAATACACAGAAGAGACAAGGTAGATTTATGAAGGATGAAGCAGCTTGTAAGACTGGGAAATGGGCCTGAGACCAGCATGATTGCCTTAACCGAGACTGGGTCTACCCTACACTACCCATAAGCCTTTCATCTCAATGGCATTCATCTTATTAAAATGAATTATTATGAGGAAGTAAGAGGTGTAGTTCATTGGAAAGGTCCTGTGTTTGATGCCTAGAACCACATAACAAAATAGTGTTTGAAGAATTGAATTAAAACACTCCATGTGTACTTGGAACATTCAAAGTCAGTACATCTGACTTACTTGACCAGGTATCCCTGACAATAACCATTATCTTCATTTTAAAAAGAAAATACATATAGCTCGAAGAATTTAAGGGACTCGATCAGATGCTCAGGATTGGTAGGCATCTGAGACACTGTGACTAGGCTGAGATGTCTGATTCAATGTCTACACCATATTGTGATTGCTTTGGGTGCTGAAGAGATACACAAGATACACAAAAGCTCTTCCAACACAAGAGAATATTATGAGACAAAGAAATGAGGTGGTGGTCCATGTAACAGAACAGATAAACATTGGAAACACTGTATTAAATAAGTCTCACAAAAGACCAGCCACATTTTGCCTAATTTCACTTGTGAGAAAGATCCAGAATGGCAAATCTGCAAAGACAAAGTGATCAGTGGGTAAAAGGGCTGAGTCAAGAAGTGGAAGTGAATGATAATGAGCATGGGGTTTCTATCTGGGGTGATAAGAAAGTTTTGGAAATGGATGGTGGTGGTATTTTTATAACATTGTTGATGTATTTAATGTCATCAA
>CABHPH010128643.1:0-19564 GCA_902168325.1 Peromyscus nudipes | reverse complement strand
TAATGCAAAGTAACTTTGCTCCTGGCTAGCTGAAATAAAATGCAGCTGAAAAATGTTATTGTTATGTGAGTAATAATAAGCACAGAGGATTAAGCTTTTAAAAAAAAAACAGTGAAACAGCTGTGTACATTCCGGTTTAGCAGAATGATAAATGGAGACTCAAGAAGAAACTGCTTCAAACTAACTATCCAGTTAATGCTCCTGCCTTGTAAAACCTTTATGAACAAGGTTAAGATTTTTTGAAGGAGGAAACTCTGAAAGAAAACAACTTGCTGGTTGAATACCACAAAAACAGAACAACTAAAAACCCTCGCTTTCCCTTCTATAGTTACTCAGTCTCTTGATATAAAAATAAGTGTTATGTTTCCATCAGAACATTAGACAATTACATCTGTGCTTTAAAAAAAAAGTTGGTCACTCAAGGCTATTAGAGTATTTTAAAGAGTTTAGAGTTCCAGAATGTACAGATAATAACTCAATATAAACTGCAGCCAAAGAAAAATGAGGATGAACATATCAAATCTTTCACATGGATACAAACATTATTAACTAGATGAGTTAAATACTCAAAATACATGGAATGTGGTGGTAGATATATGCACATCTACCTCAGAACTAGGAAGGGCAAGAAAAGTTTAATATGTCATAGTTCGTACCTTACATTTAGTTAAATATAAACATTTGTTATTTATACATAAAACTGCTTTCAAAAAACAACTAATAAATGATTTAGTTGTACTTGTTTTCTCTTTTAATTTCCAAGTATTAACTTTTCTGTACTGAAATCAACTGTCTCTTAGTGCACTTTTTAGTTAATGTCCTAAAAAATTCTTATCTTTAAAAAGTCCCGTCACCTAGTGCATAAATATAAAAATGCCAAAATTAATCCCTTTTAGTTGGATCATAATCTATGTTGACCTGTTGTAGTCAATAACCAGAAATGACTTTCTTCTGCAAATGCTCTATGATCTGTCCCAGAACATGCCATGCACTCAGGGAAACATGGGCACGGCTAGCATCTGTAAATCACAAGAACTGATGAGTTCTGCTTCCTCCAAGTATGGCCCCAATACCAGGCAAGATTCCATACTGCTTGCCAACAGCTTCCACAAATCCAAGTTAGCTAATTCCTGGAGATGAAGATTTTAAGCTCGTGTTGGCCCTGGACTGCTTCACCCAGCAGCCTTATGTTTCCCCCCACAGCACCCACACGCCTCACCACAGCGATGGCACATTCTCAAAGGGACGTAGCAGCACATACATGGTACAATGAAGGACAGAGCTACCAGGGCTAACCATCTTAGGCAGAACTTGTCATCACTAGTGTCACATGAACAAGGGTCAGAAAAGTCTCCCTCTGAGTCTGACATACAATGATACAGCATGCTCTCTGCACAGAGCATGCAACTAACTTGATATATGCATCTTTTAACAGGATCTGGAGCATCCTGGCATTTTCCCCTGCCATTTTCTTCATGATTAAACCTTTCCTGGCAGTACACGCAGCGAGAACGTTCCCCATCCTCTTTTCTTCGTTTCGACTTAAATTTTAACGAGGGAGGCTGTGTCTTAAATACCACAGAGTCTTTCAGGGAACTTAACTTAGTTTCATCTCCACAGTGGTAGAGATAGTCTGATTTTTTACTGTCTTGTTTAGAAAATGGAATATTGGAGTCAGTATCGTCTCTCTCCAAGTCATTTTTCCACATGTCCGGGTGTCTGTAGTCTGCATACCGACGTATTAAGATATCTCGAGGATTTATTCTGACAATCTCATCCTCATCTTGAAAGCTGACGTGTCTGATTGACTTCAAAGGGACCTAGACAAGATAAAAATTGCAGAAAGGACTATGACAGTTAATTTTATGTCAATTTGATGGAGCGACCCTATCTAGGGATTCATTCAAGGAGCTTTGTGAAAAAGTTTTGGATGAGATCAACACTTCAGCTAGTGGACCATATCCAATCAGATAATACCTAAAACTGAACTGTCTCTTTGGCATGGCAAGATGAAGCTCTGCCAGCAGGGAGCCTTTGTGCTCAGGCTCCACTTTTCCTCCATCTCCAAACCAATGGCTTATCTGTAGATGTTGGGTTATTATTTCTCTCCAGTACTGGAGATTGAGCCTAGGATCTTGTGCCTGCTAGGCAAGCACTGTACCATTGAGTTACACTAACTAGTTCTTTGCTCTTTTTATCTTGTTGTTACAGGACCTCACTAAGCTATCTAAGCTGGTCTTGTGTTCTCATTCCTCTTGCCTCAGCCTCTTGAGTAGCTGGGCTTATAGGTCTGTGCCATGAGACCTGGACTAGATTTTGGATTTATATCCCATTACTGTATAAGCCAATTCCTTAAAAGATCCACCTACTGGTTCTATTTCACAGTTTTGTTTTTTTTGTTTTGTTTTGTTTTGTTTTGTTTTTTAGTGCCAAAGAGCTGGTTGCCATTGTAGTATCTTTAAAAACATAGAAACAGGTCATGATTCCTGACTAGAAATGTTTATGACACATGTCAGAGCCTCAGAAACTACTAGTAGAAATATGGCCTATAAGGGCCTGCTGGTGAGGATTAGGACAGAAACAAGAATGTGCTACTGGACACTGGGAGAAAGAAAATGTAAGTGACGAGATCAATCAGGTTTGGTACACTTGGAAGGCAGAACTTGGAAGTAACAATACTGAGCAGAAGTGCTGAAAGTGTGGCACAGTTTTTTTCTTACTGTTTACAATACCGTGTGTGTATGGCAGGTGTGTGGGCGTATGTGTGTGCGGCTGTGCTTGCACACAATGATAAAGGACTTCCTAAGCAAAGTGAAACTAAAACTTTGGATAATTCTCAGTGTACTTTTATTGCAAACAATGGGGAAGTGGAGAGGATACCGGGCACACGGCTGGATAAAGCAAAGTGCTGCCAACATGGACTAAAGCAGGTAGTGCAGGATGAAGACAGAAGGTTTCATCTCTGGGTCTCTGCAAAACAGGCCAAGAGCACCGTGTGCCTACAGGCATACTCCATCCTTCCAGTAAAGAAGCCTGACTCTGGAGGTAGGGCTGAGACGTGTTCCCACAGTTCAAGAGGGAAGGCTAATCTTTTATTGCAGCAGGCCATGCTATGGTATTCTAGGACCCTGATAGCAATGCTGATACTAGGGGTGAGGAGGAAGCAAGGAGGACCACCAACTCAAGAGGGCAAGAAGAAACAAACACAAAACCAAAGATGATTAATTCCAAGTCCTAAAATGGAATGAAATGCTTCTTATTAGGGTTTGGACTCCCTTAGGATGAACTATGACATCTTCATTTCAGTTTCTCAATTCTGTAATGGGACTGACTGTCTATTTTCTACTCTATACTTTTCCTAACATTGTATTCTAGAAGCTATCTTCTGTCTGGTTCCACAGGATCACAGCTGGAGAGGAATTTTGTCTCAAGATGAATCATTTCCCAGGGGTTATCTACACTTTGTTGAAATGATAGTTTAAGACTTGGGAATTAGAGTACAAGTTGGGAGTGGGACAAGCCTTCTGGACCCCTGGATGCAGGTGCTATTATTATTCTCTATGTGAGAAGGGCACGTAAAGGCCGGAGTATAAAGTGAAGGATGCAGTGCATAAATTAACAACATGAGTTCCTGTTTTGTCCTACTCTGATGATGCAGAGTCAAAAGCCACTCAGGCTGAATAGAGCCCACATATAGAGATGCAGCAGACACATACTAAGCAGGTCTCATGTACATTTCACTCAAGTGGAAATTAGACTTGGATGCTCAGCTGCTGTGTTTCAGACCAAGAGACAAATAAATGACCATTACTTACCCTATTTTGGGACTTTAGGCTCCCACACTCCTTAGATATTTGCCTCTGTACATATTCCATACTTCGGCTCTGAATGTCCAGGCCTTGCTGACTGAATGGCATCTAAAATTCCAATAATTTCGATTTTAAGTGACAGCAGTATAAATTTCTTACTTTAAACAAAACCAAGTACAACATACATTTCAAGCCTTTACACCTGATAGGTTGTAAAATCACGCCTAACCAGCCTCCTCACCACTGCACACACCAAAAAAATCCGTTTGGATAAAAAGCAGAATCAGGCTAGAGAGATAGCTTAGCAGTTAAGAATACTTGCTACTCTTACAGAGGACTTGGATTTGGTTCCCAGCACCCACACGATGGTTCAAAGCCATTTGTAACTCAGCTCCTGGGGATCCAAGCTGTTTTCTGGCCTCCACAGGAACCACACATATATGTTTGCTGTGCATGTATGTTGTGCATCACATATGCAGGTAAAACATTCATACACACAAAATAAATCTTTAAAAAAAAAAGGAATGAAAAGCAGAATCACTTCCTCCCAATTTTACTCTTGGAAAGAATTTTCTGTTGTTGTAAAATGCATTTAAAATCCAATTTAGCAAGTAACATCTTGCACCAAACAACCCCCCCCCCCAAAAAATTGCCACCACCACCACCACCACCACCACCACCACTACCACCACCACCAAAACCAAACAACACAGAAGATAGGCATGCTGACCCATGCCTGTAATCTCAGCACTTTGGAGGCTGAGAAAGGAAGATCACTAGAGCTTAAGAATAACCTGGACTAGAAAATTAGAGTTCTAGTCTAGCCTGGGCTACAAAGTAAAAAAATCCTGTCAAAACAACAAAAATGGGAGGGGCAAGGCACAATAATCACAATGGAGTGATAGAAATATTATGGAATTGAGTAGAAGTGACTGCACAATCTTGTAAATATATTAAAACCAAACTTAAATACATTAACAAGAGAGGTTTTTATGGTATATGAATTACATTTTTAAAGAATGAGGACAGTCAATGTCCTGATAAGATTTCTTAGCTTGAGTTGTAAAGAACATGAAAACTCAATAGATTGTGGTTAAAATTTTATCAGTTTACCTTTTAGAATTTTATAGTAAAATTAAATAGACATAAAAAGTAAAGAATATAATGAACTTCCATGTTAATCATCAGTATTTCAGTCATTCTGTATTCTTTTTGTTTTACTGAAACATTCTGATCTAAACCCTGCTACACTTAATAATTAAAAGTGTAATTTGAAAATAGCAACACACATGTGTTCTATATGAAGTATAGGAATTAAGTAACAGGAATTAACAGGGAAAGAGACCAGTATGGATTAAAAGTTCTGGTAAGACTCCATGAAGGAAACATAGAATAAACTATTTGTTAAACTATTATAAATAGGGGAACATTATAGAGAAGGAAGTAAGAGGGAAACTTCTTGACTTAATATAATGACCTCAAGTTAAAAAGTACGTAGTCTTAATGGCCAAGGGTTATAGTTCTGGGGTAACGCATTTGCCTTGCACGTACAAAGCCCTGGTTTCAATCCACAGTGCTAGAAGAAAAAAAAAAAAACCCAAACTTCCTGTAATAGTTATTTTATTTTACTCTAGGAATAGACTTTACAACGTAAAAATGTCCATTTTTCTCTTATTGTCCCTATTTTACTATCTCAAAAATCACATATACACACCCCATATAAACACATACACATTCTGCAACTATCCAAGTTAATAGACCAATAATATAGATACTGTTTCTCATGTGACCTGTAAGTGAAGAGACAAATGGACAATACTGCTTTTACACTCATTTAACAAAGGTGTTAAAACAGACACTGCAATTAAGTGCTGCTTTTGAAAACACTGGGAATACATGCTATTTCTATTTTCTTTAGGATAATTTATCAGCTCAAAGCCAGAAGATACTTTTTCAAAAGGATTCTACTCATAATGGCAACAAAATAGTACAAAGGAGTGAATCTGACATACAATCCCTTTTCTTGAAGAAAATATAAAGTTAAGAGAAACAGAGGAAGAACTATATAGAAGGATGTACCATCTTCATGAATGACACCAAAGCCTCTCTAAGCTAATGCACTGATTCAAAACAACTCAAATATAAAACACAAAAAGTTTTCTTTTTTAATCAAACTTAAACTGAACAAGCTGCTAAGTTAGGACACTTGCTGAACATTAACATTTCTTACAGAGATGGAATCTAAAGATGACAATGTGGTACAGGAACAGACAAAATGATAACAGATCTCATCAGAAACACTAGAAACAGACCCAGACATACAGGTAAGCTTGGTTTGTGACACTCAGGACACTATGAACCAGCAGGAAAGGCTCCAATACAGGGACTTTTTGCATGTGACACACAGCACCGTGCACCAATAGGGGAGGCTCTAATAAATCAGTTCTATGCAGGAAATAAAAACAACTGGCGCGCCACTACAGAAGAAAACATACAGAGCTGTGTTAAGGACAAAAGTCACAAAACTTTCACAACAGGGAGGAAAATGGCAAGATAAGTACAGAGAGGAATTTACTAATTAACACCAGCAAATACAACAAAGATACTACATTAAAAGTTAAAATCCTTGTTTATTAAAACAACAACAACAACACACACACACACACACACACACACACACACACAGTACAGGAGCCACAGACAAACCTTAAAAAGGACTAACATTCAGAGCACACAGCAAAATAACATTTAGTTTACTACTCAATATGAGGTTTGATATGAGGGCATGTTCTTAAATAATTTATCAACAATAACAGCTATTTCCAATTACTGGAATTTGTATTGATCAATATACACTCCCTGTGCACAAAGCATACATTACTTATGTAGTCTAACTTGCATCTTCTTAAACTGAGTAGTGACCTCATGAGGTCACATATTTGAATGTGGGATTTGAAATAATAAATAAAATTAAAAAGGTAACAGCTGGAGGTTTCTGAGGATACAACCAGACCAAAAAAAATTAATTCAAAATCAAACATAATCAATCTGGGGCGATTCTGACAGCACTTGCCCACATTACCACTTTACCGCAGCCCTGAGCCTAATACACACAAGGCAACATTGCATGGTGCATGCCTTCAGGTCACACCTAGGAACACTGCGTGAAACACTCTGGCTTAGATCGAAGACTGTGTGTATGAATGGCAGTCTCCTTACTGTACATAAAAGGCTTCCTGCACTTACAGAATCCATAATGGTTTAATTGTAAAATGGGCTTTATTATTTTCCTGCTGCCATTCCTCAGCATGTATCAGCACTCTATTTTTAGACTATACTATTAGCAGTATTTTATTTCAAAAGTTGCTGACTTACAAGTTTCATTTAAAAAAGTCAAATTTTGGTAAAGGATTGATTAGGAGAATTACCTGCAAATTTCTGAAATGGCTCTAAACATATATCTGCTATTTTGTATTTGTGAGAAGTGGCATTCTTAGCATTGACAGTAATAAATCAAAATATTGATCAATTCAGAATTTTTTTTAAAGACACACAATGTTTTGCAGTATTAAATACTGCACCTGAGGCAGGGTTTAATTTTTAATTTTATAAGTGTTTTGTCTATACATATGTTTATGTATCACGTATGTGCCTGGTGCCTGTAGAGGCTAGAACAGGGCATTGGATCCCCTGGAACTGGAGTTACAGTTGTGGGTCCCATATGGGTTCTGGGAAGAGGACTAGGGTCCACTGGAAGAGCAACCAATGCTCTTCACCACAAATCACTGGTTTATTTATATAAAGATCTTATTAGTGCACAGGCTGCATTTGTCTCTGGTAAATTTAAATGTTGCCAAGGAACTGTTTTAAAGTCGACTTACAAGTTATCACTTGTATACCTATTTTATATCCATACACACCCATGGTCACACAAAAATTTCTGATGCAAAGGAGGGTTGCTAGAGGGGAAAGTTTAAGAAGGGCTGGACCAATTTGTCACAGTAAATTTGTCAATTTACTGCACACCAACATCAAAAATCCACCCATGCCCTCCCTAAGAAACTCATGCATGCAAACGGCTGGAGAAAAGAATTATCAAGCCTGGCAGAAGAAAAAGACCAAGTGTAGAAGTCCAGAAAAGCAGAACACTAAACACATAAAAACCAAAGTAACAGAGTAAAAGTAAAGGGCAGGCTGGGACGCTTCTGTGTTGTGTGGTGGCTTCTTGGGTGCTCCTACATTTCACAAACCTCTGATCATGACCTCAATTCATAAACATTATCTTGTTCATGGTAAGAAAAGCAGCTATAATGACTTTCATGCCAGTTGGTTGAACTAAGCCTTGACTGAGTATTATCATTTTCAAACAATGTACTTATCTATACAAACCATTTAAACAGCCCGTGGAACACGAAAGGAGCCAAAGAAAAACAATGACAACATCTGTAAGCATTTCTGGAGGGAAGACTCGAAGTTAGCATTGGGGACACTTTCCCACAGAGCTCGCTTCTGCAAATCTCCCAGGTATATGCTTTGTCTACCTCTGTTTCGGACCTTTTTAAGGATATATGCACAGGGAATCCCCTGAAAGAGAAAATGCTCTCTCTCTGAAGGCAGGACTGTACCCAGAGAAAGGAAGACATAAGTAAAACAGTAAAACAGTCAGGCCGGTTACAGTCTTGACTTCCTGAAGTTTAAGGTTCTGTTTTAATTTTTAGAATTTCATATAAATTCCTAGATATATTTAGATTATTTTCTTTTCTTCTCCTTCCAACTCCTTCTGTGTCCTCTGCTACTCCCTCTCAAATTCATGGTCTCTTATTCCTTAATTGTTATTGTTAAATATATACACATAAATTTAGAAATACAACCAGCTGAGTCCCTTTGATATTTCTCATGTGTTTGGGATTAGCTCAGCAGGGGCTTGTTCCTGAATTCTCCTTCTCTCAATAGCCATTAACTGCCTATAGCTCTTCATCGAGGAGTGAGTCCTTGTGAGAACTCCCCTATGCTGGCATGCCAACTGGTGTTCAGTTTTCAGGTGTTGCTTAGGCAGCCATATTGTTGAGATTTCACAGCTACAGCAGCTTCTCTCTCATATAGAGACGACACTATCTCACAGCAGTTGTCCTAGTTTTCTGGCTCTTTAATCTTTCTTCCATGTTCCCCAAGCCTTATATCTGTGGGTATAAGAGTATGTATTTAAAATACAGTCAGAAATTAAAGTGGTTTAGGAAAGTGGCAGCAGGGGCTTCTCCTCTAGGGCCTGTGACCTTTACCAGCCACAGAGAGTTGGCCAACTCCCCTCCTACTCAGTGGACCCAATGTCCAACTAGACGATTGCTGGTCACTCACTGAATACAAGCACCACTACTGCATCTTTCAGAATATTAACATCATTATGGGGTGTTACAACTGGGTATGTCTACTGAGTACTTTTCTCCCTTGGCAGCTTGCATAGCCCCTTCAAGTACTATGAGAACTAGTCCTTATAGCTCTAAGCTCTATAATGCAAGCCTACTTTGTACATCTTGAGCAAACACCAACCTGATGTTTTAGGAAACAAGGAAACCAACATGAAAATGAAGGTCATGCCACTACACTGTACTGAGAAATAAGGCTCTCTGTGTCTTACCACACAATCTTCTGTCTTCTGGAGGAATTTATAAACATGGCAGATAAATTTGGTAGCTATAAGTAAGGTAACATTCTAGACTTTATAGTTCAACAGGGCAACTGTCCAGTCCTTTTGAAAAGGTAGCTTCTCTGTTGTAGAAAAGGATCCGTCATTAAGATAACTCTGAAGCAGACAACTAAATAGTCAAGCATATTAATTCCTCTGTTGAAGACTTATACTTATCACACCAAGAGGTTTTTAGTGGTAGCCCAGATCATGAAGAGTATGTGCTAAGATGATAAGATACTGGTTATATAATCCTCTTGGATTCTGATTTTTATGTATCATTTCCTCAAACTGAAGTATTTGAATCTTAAAAAAGGGACTTTAATTTAGTTATTTTGAAAAACAAAATGAGGTTTCTGCTCTGCAAACTAAGGGTTGGATTCTGTACTGTGGGAAATTCTCCATGACGCCTTTCAGATTATATCCAAATACAAATGGTATAGAATCCTAACACCATTGTGCTGAACACAAGAGTGTTTTACTCTTGGTAAGTATGAAAGCACCATCATTTGTGGTGATATTGTGTCCCCCCCAATATACTGTGCACCCTAATAAACTTATCTGGGGTCAGAGAACAGAACAGCCAGTAGACAGACATAGAGGCCAGAAAATGGTGGCACACACACCTTTAATCCTAGCATTCTAGAGGTTAGAGATCCATCCGGATCTCTGTGAGTTCAAAGCCACACTGAAAACAGCTAGGCATGGTGACACAAGCCTTTAGTCCCAGGAAGTGATGGCAGGAAGCAGAAAGTTAGAGAAGGCATGAAAACCAGGAACTAGAGTGTGTTAAGCTTTTAGGCTTTTGAGCAGCATTTCAGCTGAGATCTTTTCGGATGAGGACACAAAGGCTTCCAGTTTGAGGAAACAAGATCCGCTGAGGAATTGGTGAGGTGAGGTTAGCTATAGCTGGTTCTGTTTATCTGACCTTCTAGCATTCACTCCAATACCTGACTCCGGGTTTGTTTTTATTAAGACCTTTTAAGATTCATGCTACAATCATCAAAGGCATAATTTTGTACATTAACCCCTCAACAAATAAATGTATAGCTTTAAAGGAAACAAACCCATCACATTTAATTCCTGCTAACTGAGACAGTTACTATCTAGCTCTGTCTATAATCTTGGAGATCAGGACACATTTGAATTATAAGAGACTAGAAATAATATTGTTTTCTTTATTTAACAAAATACTTTCCCCAAGTGCTTTATATACCACATTTTGTCATTGTAGTTTCCTAACTCCTAGAGGCAGACTCTAGTACTACCCAATTTATAGACAAAAGAAAAAAAAGAAAAACCCTGAATTAAGAAGATGTTATAAGGCATGTACCTAACAAAGGACTTGGTTCTAAAATAATGCAAAGAATATCCCTGCAATTCAGTAAGAAAAGGCCAGGCCAACTCAATATGAGACGTTCAAGACTTTTTAGGTTCTTTATAAGAGAATTCCACAGGAAAACAGCTGCTCAATACACTAGCAATCTGGGAAATAAAACTTAAAATCACAATAAAATACTATTTATTTCTACCTAGTGACTAGGTAGAGTAATACCAAGTGTCCCAGGAAATGTCAGCTACCTGTGGGAATGCAAATGGGACAGTGACTTCGAACTGTTGTTTTTGAGTAAAACTGACAATCCATATAAATGTTCTGTGCTTTGTCACCGGTGTTTGTAAAACCCAACACACAACCGTGTACCCAGGTTTGTGAAAAACACACGAGATAAAATATAAGGTGATTTCCACAGTTTGAACATTCAATAATCTGGTGCCAGTTCTCTGCCTTTTTCCTTTGTTTTTAATATGTTGTGGTTTTCTTCCAGATTATATACACCTTTGCTCATGGTGTTCTCTGTAATGGAGACTGCATGTCTCTTCTTGAAATCCAATGTGGAATTTCTAGCTTCCTCTATGTAACGGTTATTTGGAGATAGGCCTTTGGCTGATAGTTAGGTCATGAGAACAGAACTCCTGATCTGACAGAATTAGTGTCCTTGTTAGAGCCACATCTGTCTTTATTTCTATTGTTCCCGACCAACTGAGGACATGGCAAGAAGGCAGCAGTTGGCCAGCTAGGAAAAAAGGCCCTTACCACAGCCACTCCAACTCCCCGCCATTCTAACTGCTAGAGCTGTAGGATAAAAGAGACAAACAAAAACCTTGCTGTTTGAGTTACCCAGTTCATGTTGTATCACAACAGCCTGAACTACGGTACTCCCTCCTCCCTGTCTGCAGCACTCACCTTCATATCCCCATGCCCTTTTACAGAGCACTACATTAACTTTTCTATGGCCATACCACCCTGAATGCACCCAATCTCATCTGACTAACATTAAGTATAAATCAATACCTTTTCTGGGTTTTGTTTATTTTTAACCTGGTAAAGAACAAAGGGTCTTAGTGTTCTTCTGTTTATATATGCTATACATACGAATAGTACGCATTTCCTCACCTGGCTGCCTTGCAAGTAGACTCTTCTGGCATTCAGATCTTCAAAGGGTAAAGGTCTTATGTCTGAGCTTCTGTAAGGCTCACTGGTAACAACTGTCTCTTGCTGGAAAAGGTGATCTTTCACTAGGGAACGAGAAGCGTCCTCTTCAGTGGTCTGATGGGAATAACATCAACAAAGAAAGACACTTCAGCACAATGAGTAAGTCTATGCCATTATCATCGCTATGAAAGGCAATTCCCTGAACTCAGAAGTACACAATCAGCATGCCATGCCAAAACAAGAGGAAATTTAGAACACTTAAACTTCATGAACATCGACCTTATTAAAATAACTCAGAAGAAATGAAAGGCTACTGTTCCATAGAGATACAATGATAAAGCCTTTAATTACATTGAGAGTAATACAAATACATAGGTGATGAAGAAATTAGGAAGAAAATACAAGTAAATGTAACAATTTGCAAATTAAAATATAAAGCACACAGTAAAAACTATACTGATGACACAGTGAACAGAAACACGAACAACAGTGGTCCATGACCATGTTGAACTTGCTAATGACTTACACTTAAACATTTCATCAGTCACCACAGACTTAGGAGAAAGAATACACTTGACTAGTGATGGTCACTTAAGACATTATTCCAAAATATCACAAACAAAAATGTCTATAATAAAATAAATGTTACATAAGTGAAAAGTAGCAACTATAAGACAAAGTCCTTGGTGTTTCCATTTCTTTTCAGTGTAGATTATATCATTTGCTACTGTCTCCATTAATGTGTAATTATTTGAGAAGAGATTTTTGACAGTCAAGTAGAAATGGCTGAGTATTTTCACTGACTCAAATTATCCTAAAATAATCTGGAATAATCATTATAGTGCTAGCAAATTTAAAGGTTCAAGATGTATATTTTGTTTCTTAAATAAGTTTTGAAGAGTTTGCTAATGCTACTTCTAAAATAAACAAGTAAATTACATAAACTGACTAGGATCTTTTAAATTTATAAGGAAAATTTTATTTTTTGCTCTAGAACCACAGTCTCCAGCTATTTAATTTCTCCAGAATACAATTTTCTAAATTACAAAATAACTGTAACATCTAGTAAAACCGTTTATGTGAAAGCAGCCATTACACCAGGAATCAAGCAGGTAAAGTTTAAAATATGAGGACCCACTGCCAAGTAATGCCAACTATGTCAAAACTAGTTAATTCAAACAAAATAAAACAAAAAAGCAGTTTTAAATAATCCCTTAATGATAAAAAATGCAGTTTTAAAATAAATAAAAAAATTCCTTTATAAAAAACAAAACGCAACAGTTAACTCACATTGTGACCTAATTCTCCTAACAGTTGTCCCAAACTATTATGACAATTAATGCTAAATTATTGAAAGGAAGCTGGTTAAACACTGTTACTCAGCAAACATTTTCTGTCAAAATACATTTGAAAATTGGGAAGAGCAAAAAAGAAGAGAAAAGAAAGAAACTTGTTTATCTGCTGGAGACCTTCAAAAACAAACTACCCAGCTACCCACAAACTGCATATAAGACAATGTAAAACACAAATGGCTAAGAAAAAGGACCTTGAAGGCTTTGATTCACCTATTAAAATACGATACAAAATTTAAATGGTCAGCCAACTTTTTACTATAAATTTGGTACAGTATCGGCCTTAGAGCTGGTTGGGATACTTACAAGATAAAAATTTCAATAAGCATGAGTTGTAGCAACAAAAATAATTATAAGGTAATTATATCTTTAAGATAACTTCTTTGATTGTGTTACCTTTACTAAAGTACAGCCTAATTGAGAAGTCATTTAGGAATTCTTAATTAAAGCTGGGCATGTAGCTCAGGGTACCAGCACTTGTTTAGCATGAGCAACGCCCTGGATTCCATCCGCAGCACAGCAAGGAAGCAACAAAACTTTTTGTTCCAAACAATAAGCCTTACTTAAACTAGGTATCTGAACAAACACAAAACGGTTATACAGCCCAGTGCTGACTTGGCTAGAATTCTATACTTTCGTGAGCTGAGTGACAACTGATGCATTTTTAAGTATACACTTAAATGAGTCTCAGCCAGTAAAACAACTAAAGCATCATTTGGACGTGAGAAATGACCAAACAAGTGTTTGAAAAGTGCTACGTATAATAAAGCACGTATTACTTATATATTATGAAAATGTAACATTTTAGACAATCCCGAACCAGGAGAAATGTTTGATTATTTTTAGGTTGTTAATTTCTTTTAAAAAAAATTAGGTTTATGCTTTCCCCCTTACTTTTGATAAAGAATCTTAATATTTTAAAATATAATACAAATACACTCTACCAGTGAACCAGTCACTTTTTAAAAACCATAATGTATCTTTTCCTTTTCACCTGATACAATGGACTGGAATATTCTACACCCTTGCCTGAGATTTCCAGATTGATGCACAGTAACTCTCTATGTCCATAAAATGACTTTGAAAACATGTGAGCCTTTCCAGCCACTTTCCAATCTATTTCCTCTTCTCAATACCCACTGTCTGACTGAAAGCCCTATTATTCTTCTTGCTTATCTCATTTTAGTGTGATTCAAACTGATCTTTTCAGACTTTGGCCCATCATTTTTCATGAAGAGTTTTTCTTTTTCTTTTTTTTTTTCTTTAATACTCAAAGTCCTATTAAGAGTCCCAACTACCAAGGCTGTATGTAAGAGACTGGGCAGAACCTCCAGAACATTCTCCTAAGGTAAGTAACTACACAGTCCACAGGAATGCACTGGGAAAGTTTAATAAAGTTCAATTTTATCTTACAAGCAAAGAAATGCACTACATTGCACTTGCTCAAGAGTTTTATTTTTGAAGTTATCACAAATTACATTTTTGAATAATGTGTGGCTAGATGATATTCAACAAGAAAAAACCTTAATTATTAAATATATATACATATGAGCATATATATAGTAGTTAAAAACTGTATGCTCAGATTTTGTCACCTTATAAATTCCAAAAACTTCCATAATTTTGTTGTCCTAACATCGTAACAAACATTTTTGTATAATGTTTCTAGTGCCAGTTCATTTTAGAATTGGCCACAATCAACTATTCTGTTTAAGAGATCTCCTCAGGTACATTTTTGATTAAGAATAAACTAAGTCCCCTCAGATACACCTTTGACTTTGAAGACAGGATCTCACTAAATATGTAGCCCTGGCTGTTCTGGAACTCATGATGTCATTTAGACTGGCCTTGAACTTACACAGATCTGTCAGTCTCTTGCTCTCTAGGGCTCAGATTAAAGCTTTACTGTTTCCCATGCTTCCCTTAACTTTTTAATTCTGTACTTTTTTGAGAGTTTTGTCAACATCACTAATATATAATATTCTACTTAAGCAACCTCAATGAAATAATTGTGATGAAACAGTAAGAAAGGAACATCATAATGTGAAGACATATCTGGCAAAAAATGTATTATAGAAAAATCGGTCTATGTGCTGGCTTAAATAACAGAAGAACATTCCAATGAAAAGTTCATTTGGCTAAAAGGTACTTCTAAGTTTGTAGAGATTCTTTGCTGTAGATATAGTTTTGAGACAATAAGCAGTAGTTACACAGTTCTTGCTAACTATATAAATCTTCATCTAACCCTTTTTGGTAAACCTATTTCTAGGATTCTAGCCCAAGATAACACTTTAGAAACATAAACAGAAATATATGTGAAGTGTGGATAATCAAACTCAACCTAAGAAGTATCAGAAACCTTCAGAGCCATGTGACAATGTGTCTAAAAGTGATGCTGTGTGCCCGACATGAAAACACTCCAGGAGGGAGCTAGGGCTGTCCACTCACCTCACTCTCAGAAACAGAGCCTTACTAAAAGTAAAGCCTTTCAAACTCAGCATGTCAACAATTTGTCTCTTGCAGTCTGAAAACTATTTTTAGACAACAAGCGCTAATTGAAAGCTTTTAAATCATTTTGGCTATGGCATCTCATTTTACAAAATGATTAAACTGAGTGCTTCTCAATAGTGAAAAAAAGATGTGAGAACATTTAAGTTCTGACCAGCTGGTTTTTCTTTCTGCCCTGAAGCATGGCACCTAAGATCTTTTCATTGTACAGTCTCAACAAGTATACTCTGAGGGATATTTTGTGGTTATATCAATTAAGATTATCTTCATAAGATATGTTCTTCTTTGGAGAAGTTCTGCCTTCTTTGATTGGAAAGACATTAAAAATGACAGTGAAACAAATACCAACTGGAATTAAGAAACAAAGTAACCCCCACAAAACCTTAATTACTTTACCAGAAGAGTCTAAGAAAAGAAACCAAATAAAAGAACACAGTGGTTAAGGTTTTTAAGTCACAACTTTAAACTTAACATTTTTCTTTAAAAATCCTTTCTTAAGTAACAACTATGTTTGTGATCAAGCCTGTAGTGCACACCAGAAGTAAAACATGAACAAGAGAGGATTTTAAACCAAATGATGGACCTGTTCTGAAACTAGCCGAAGACAGTTCTCACGGCAGGTGATAACTACACTGAACTGCTGAGAGCAGGAAGGTGCTCTGCCACCCAACAATCTTGCATCTAACATGATGGCAAAGAATGGGATCTTAATATCTGCTGGATAAATTTATGAAGGAGATTCCTGCTCTGACATTTAATCAAGATATTAATTTAAATTTGACATTTATTACTTCTACTAAGCTGAAAAAATTAAAGAACAGGTCATATCCTAGTTGCCAGTACAAATAACTGTCATAAAGCAATTTGTAAAAGAGTAAGTAACGCATGGGGCAATGAAA
Source organism: Peromyscus nudipes (assembly GCA_902168325.1). NCBI lineage: Eukaryota > Metazoa > Chordata > Mammalia > Rodentia > Cricetidae > Peromyscus > Peromyscus nudipes. Next base: position 2,819 of record CABHPH010128643.1, on the reverse strand, counting down.
TGGCTCAATGGGTAAAAACATTTTGCCTCCAAGGCTGATGACCTGAGTTCAACCCCTAGAACCCACATGGTAGAAGAACTGACTGATCCTCAAAAGTTGTTCTCTGATTTCTACAAGTGTACTGTGTGGCACACGTTCCCTATCACATACACGCACAAGCATCACCCGACCCCCAATCATTTATTCTCCAAAACTCTGGCATATTATCAATAGATAAACTATATATACACCATTAAGGTAAATTAAGTTTTTTGTTTTCTTTTTTTTTTTCAGTTTCAAACCTGAACAAACTCTTAGAACAGTGTTTTTTGGGGGAGGAGGGGATAATGACTGGTTCAGAGTAGTGGTACTTTCACCCTTCCAGAGGACTTGGTGGGGGGAAGGGCTGGGGAGGACTCATCCTATTCCAAGCACCTACATGGAGGCTCACAACCACCTGTGACTTCAGTTATAAGGGATCTGATTCCTTCTTCTAGACTCCTCTGGCACTGCATGCATGTGGTGTGCAAACACCCAGACACATAAAATACAAATAAGGACCCTCTTTTGCTGTGGAATAATCCCTTTGTACAGTGTGAAGATCTGTTGCTGTGACTGGTTTAATATACAAGCTGACTGGCCAATAGCTAAACAGAATAAGGTTAGGCAAGAAAGCCAAACTGAGAATGCTGGGAAGGAGAAGGGCAGCCAAGAGTCACCAGCCAGATGCAGAATGAGTTGGACACACAAAATGGGATAGAAGTAAAAACCTTGAGCCTCAGGGCAGCACACAGATTAATAGACACAGATAAAGGTGTAAGAGCTAGTTAGTAACAAGCCTGTGCTATTGGCTGATCATTTACAATTAATATAAGTCTCTGTGTTGGTTATTTGGGAGCAGGTGTTTCAGGGTAGGAAAACTCCACCTACACTCTTTCTACTCATCTTAAATTAGAAGTTAGCTTCTCTGCTCACACACTGTTTGCTGTATAAGACATCTCCACAAAACTCAACATCTTAAAACAATTTTCATAACATAAATTGAATCAGAAATTTGGGAACAACATAGATGTACAAAAGTACATAATCTCTACCACTTAGCCAAATTTTTCATTGGAATGTTCTTCTGTTGTACAAGCACCATTTAAATCAATACACAATAAGTAAAGGAGATTTCCCTCAGTGTGTGAGGCCTTATCCACATAGATGATATCCTGAAGAAAAAGGACTAGGGGTCTGGAAAGCCAGTTCAGTGCTGCAGCAGGAATGTGACCAGGTTCCATCATGCCAGTCTGACCACTTGATAGATTTTAGACTTCCAACCTATAGAACTTCATGAGTCAATTCCTTACAAAAACAAACCTCTAGGCAGTGGTTCCATTGATCAGGAAGACTAGGTAAATAAAGTATTTTTGAAATTTGTGAATTATTAACATGAATTCTAATGACTTCCTAAAGATGTTTATGTTTTGTAACTCCTTTCAAGCCAAAGTACTTACTTGTAAATCATTTTCTCCTCCTTCAGCCTCATTTTTTGATGCTGGGCACCCTAAAAAAAGAGGTCAAAGTTAATTAAGCATAGCATTTACATATATTTTGCCTTAGATTTTAGTATTAATGGTTGACTATGTCATTATAAAGATCAAAGATTGATTTCTGGGTTGCTTGGCAACAGATTCAAATACCACACTTGTAGTTGTTCCTGTTAGAATAATAAGGTGACTGCTTCTATCATCTCTTGGCAAATTTCCACTTTCTTTCAAAGCTAAGCAGACTAGTTGTGTTCTATTTCTCTAGTTGTTTAAGTGATGTCAAAATGTGACTAACTCAGTATTTCTAAATTGTGTGATCCAGGAAACACGAGCATTCAAAAATCAAGATTTCAGTTGCTCAAGTTAAAAAAGAAGTCAGTCTTGACTTACTATGGGCAGTCAAGGCTCCACTGACTGACTTGTCATATCCATGCCTGCATAAGCTTTTATGGTGTTGAGTGTCCTTAGTTACAATAAATTAATGTGAAATGATGTGTAGTAGTAGAGTATACTGCATTTATGTTATGACACATAGCTAGCATGAAACAGGCATGAGATGAAACATAGCCCTGGTAAAAAGTAGTTTATTCTTTGGGATAAAAAAAAAAAATAAGTGACAGAAACCTACTAAGTTCAGAGAACTCTGATGATGAAGATATTCAATGTTTAACAAGACATGCTAAATACAGCAATAGGAACCTGCTTAGGCAAGTATGCATTTCTTCCTTAAACATAAACTGGCACAATACTGTGAACCTAATTTACTCCATCTTAGAAAAAGGAGTATTCTCTTACAAGTGTATAAATACAGGCTTAAAAAAATCAATTCTAAATTTAAAATATATGACTTTAAATTTTAATAGTTATAAATAATGATTTTCTTTTTATAATACTTGTTTTATAAAACTTAGCTAAACAATTAGAATCAACTGGGGAGCTTTAGAAAATATGCCAAAATCAACCAGCTTCATACACTATCAAAACATACTCAGTATTAAGCATTTTCAAGCTCATATCCAGTTTTCCCATAAGTAGCTTATTTCTTCAAATTTTTCTAAAATACCCCCTGTACTTCTCTACTTTCTGTCTGCTTGCTTTTTCAGATACAGTCTCATAACCCAGGAAGATCTTGAGCTCTCAACCCGCCTGCCTCAGTCCCTGAGCACAGGACTAATGGGCATGTTTGACCACACTGAGGGTTATTACAGTTTGATTCAGTTACTCTTAGCCAGTTTGTTTCTATTATTAAAGACCTTTTCCACTGCCTCTGCCTCCCAAGTGCTGGGATTAAAGGCGTGTACCACCATG
>CABHPH010128642.1:0-22336 GCA_902168325.1 Peromyscus nudipes | reverse complement strand
TTTCATCTTTACATTGGCTCTGTGTTTCTTATTTAATAAGACGGTTACTTCTACAGCAGGGTGCCCACTTACATTTGGCTTTCAGGCAAAGAGCAAATACCCTTTAATCACACCTGAAATGTTAGACAGAATATGCATATTTTTCTCTACCCCAATTGACAATTGTAGAGGAAGAGATTTCTTTCCTTGCCCATCACTAGATTCATAGCTGAAAGTTATAACAAGAGAAGATTAACAAGAGAACAGCGTAACAAATTTATTTGAAATAAGCTTTATGTAACGTGGGAGACCAGAAAGAAAGGTCCAAAGAATGTGAGAAACTGCATTTATGCACGTGTGTGAGTGCATGTGTGTGTGTGTGTGTGTGTGTGTGACAAATCAACTCTGAGTGTCTTCCTCTATCACACTCCACTTTACTTTCTTAAGACAGGATCTCTTCAGCAAACCCGGAACTTGCTGTGTAGTTCAGGCCACCTGATCAGCAAGCCCCTGCTATCCTCCGGTTACAGATACAGGAGACCCAAACTCAGGTCTTCAGTCTTGCTCATTAATTACTTTATCCACTGAGCCATCTCCCAGGCACTGAGATGCTATAATCTTATGAACACTTATGCAGAAATATGACTGATCAAAAGGGTGTGATCTGATGGTGATGGACTGGGGGACCTCAGATTCTTCTCGGTGGCCCTGGGTCTTTAGAGAGAAAGGTGTTCTTTTCCTCCAAAGCAATTGAGGGCCTTAAGATCTGTTTCATGGTAGAAGGGGTCAGGAGGAGAAAGATTTTCCTGCATATATTGCTTTATCATTGCTGTGACCAAACGCCTGCAGGAAACAAGGGAGGAGGGTTTGTTTTGCCTCATTGTACCATAGGGCCCAGTCCATAGTTATTGTCCCCATCGTAACACCAAATGCTCAAGCAGAACCTCATGTCCCAGGAGTAGAGACCAGATGTGTACATCACAGAGGCAGCTAGTATATACATGGACTGTGAGTGGTGGCTCAGACCTTTAGTCCTGGCACTTGGGAGGCAGAGGCAGGCAGACGTCTGTGAGTTCGGGTCCAGTGTGGTCAACATGGCAAGTTTAGGGCTATACAGTAAGCACCTCCCTTTCTACACACACACACACACAACCAGGGATCAATACCCCCGGTGACATACTTTTTTAGCTGGTCCCTACCCCTTAAGCTTCCACCTCTCAAAACAGTGCCAATATTTAGGGGCTGAGCACTCAAATCATGAGTTTCTACAGGACACTTCTGAGTCAAACCATTTCTGCCTCCAGCAAGGTGGTGGTGGTGCACACCTTTAATGCCAGCACTCGGGAGGCAGAGCCAGGCAGATCTCTGTGAGTTCGAGGCCAGCCTGGTCTACAGAGCAAGATCCAGGACAGGCACCAAAACTACACAGAGAAACCCTGTCTCGAAAAACCAAAAACCAAACCAAACAAACAAACAAACAAACAAAAAACCAAAATAAAACAAAACCCACCCACTAGCCAACCAACCAAACAAAAACCCCCCAAAACAAAAACCATCTCTGCCTCTTTCTTAACACTAAGATGCTGTATTTTGTCGTCACGCCCTGCACCTACCTTAAACTATGAACCTGAGTGTACTCATGTTGCTCTTAAATTCTAGATGGAGGTACAGTGTAGGTCTGGGATTAATTCACGATGGAGAGAGATCCCTGAGAAAGGCAACGGTTTCCAAAACATATGAAACAGACAAAACTAAGACAAGCCTACAGAGACATCAAGTGAAATTACAAAGGAGAACAAGTGAGTTGGTAATGTGGGATTCTGGAGAGTGGCTGTCTGGTGTGTTGGGGTTAGGTCAGGAGATATGGGGTAAGAGGAGAGTGGATGAAGCGGGACTTATTCTCTGTGGATGTGGTGTATTTCCATACATTCTTTGTGTATACGTTTTGTTGAAAAGGAAAAGGATAATGGGGCTGGTGAGGTTGCTCCGTAGGGGAAGGTGCTTGCCGCCAACTCGGACAGTCTGAGTTCAATCCCTGCTGGAAGGAGAGAGGTGACTCCCAAAAGTCACCCTCTGTCCTCCACACACATGGTCCTCCACCAACACACACATTCAAATAAACAAGCCCCCCCAGATCCTGGAACAAGACAACCATAGGGAATCCTGGCTCTGGCCTGTGGGTCTCCAGTTTCTGCGTCGACAGAGTGGGAATAATAACGTATAACTGGCAGCACCATTGTGCGCTTTAAGAAGAAGTGTAGACACCAGTGTAGGGCGTGCCAGAGTCTGTAGGAAATGCTATTGACCCGGTCTCTAGGGGTGAAGCAGAGAGTGCATTGGAACTCTTGCATTCTATTAAATAAAATGTGGCCAGGCATTTTTGCTTCTGTTGGCTGTGTTTTCATACCCACATCTGTCTTTCATTAGTGTGTATTGAAACTGTGGAGGAAATCACATGAAATTTTACATAATTTGAATGTTAAAAATAAACTGCTGCCCTTTAAGAAAGCAATTTTGAGCAAGCGAGTGACACTCGTAAAGAGGAAAGCTAGAATGGGAAGTCAAGCTGCCGCTAACATCATATCTAGCTTTATTTATTTATTTATTTATTTATAATTTTATAATTAATTTAATTTTACATATCAGCCACGGATTCCCCTATCCTCCCTCCTCCCACCCAACCCCACCCTGCCCTCCCCCCAATCCACCCCCAATTCCCACCTCCTCCAGGGCAAGGACTCTCCTGGGGATTTAGCTCAGCCTGGTAGATTCAGTCAGGCAGGTCCAGTCCCCTCCTCCCTTCACCTAGGCTGAGCAAAGTGTCCCAGCATAGGCCCCAGGCTCCAAACAGCCAGCTCATGCACTAAGCATATCTAGCTTTGAAGCTCAGGAAATCGATGAAGAAAAGTTTCCTGATTGGAGTAGGTGACTGTTTGCCATCAACATGTAAAGATGCAAATTCTTTTCTCTAGTTGTACATTCTCAGAAACCCCACTAGCCAAACTGTTCTTTATTTATTTATTGCATTTTCTCGTGTATCCTTTAAAAAACATTTATATATTTCTGCGTGTGTGTTCATGTGGGGTCAGAAAACAAGTTTCAGGAGTTCTTTTTTCCCCTTCTAATGTGCGAGTTCCGGGGTGGAACCCAAGTTGCCATGCTTGGGGGTAAGCAACTTTAGTCCAAAGGTGCGATTGGCTGACCGCGGTGTAGACTCTATATTTCCTAAGCTCCTGAGTGTGGCAGCATACTCCTGCAAACCCAGAAGGAGGGATGTGGAGGATGGCAAAACCATGTCTGAGGAAGAAAAGTAAAGCAAGAATGGCAACAAAACTGATATCAAAACCCACCCCTGGGCTGCAGAGGTGGCTTCACGGTAAAGAGTTCTTGTTCTAACTCAGGTGCAATTGCCTGCACCCACCTAGCAGGTCACAACGTTCTGTAACCCCAGGACTGCAGATCCAGGGGATCTGATACCTTCTTCTGACCTCCACAGGCACCAGACACGCAGGCATTGCACACTCATGCAGGCAAGACACTCAAACACAAGCATAAAAACAATACATCTTACCCCCCATCACAACAAAAGATCAATTATTATTGACTCAAGAACTGAAGATGTGATTGAATATTACAAATAAACTCTACATAAGTCACCATGTCGAGTCAGAGGAAAGTAAAAATTTCTGCAGAAATTTATTTTGTATACATCTAGCATCAAGAGTTATCATGGCTGAGGTGTATGCTCAAGCTCATAAGTAGCCTAATAAACATAAATCAAAATAATATAGGCAGATAATTTTACCCTAACATATGCACACATAGTGTTGTTCAAGGCATAGTGAAGTGGGTACCTTAGTCCTGTGTCAGGAGACCATAACCTGGAATGGCCTTCGGGAAAGCCGTTGGTTAGTATGTGCAGAGAGCTCTAAACACACTCTAATTATTCAGCGTTGTAGTTCTGTAGGATGAGTTCTTAAGGATACCTCAGAGACCTGGCCTCAGATACTAGGAAACCATTCTCGTGACGGCTTCATAGGCCTAGGCCCAAGTTCACAGTGTAAGTGTGGATGAATATCCATCTTGTGTTTCTTTCCTTTTTTCCCCCCAACTTCATGTATGTGTGTTGTATGTATGTATCTGCATGTTTGCATGCATGTAGGTGCACATGTATGTGTGTGAGCCTGCCCGAATGTGGAGGCCTGAGGTTAATGTCAGTATCATTTTGGATCACTCTTCTGCCTTACTTGTTGAAACAGGGGCTCAGCCGGGCGTGGTGGCACACGCCTTTAATCTCAGCACTCAGGAGGCAGAGCCAGGTGGATCTCTGAGTTCGAGGCCAGCCTGGGCTACCAAGTGAGTTCCAGGAAAGGCGCAAAGCTACACAGAGAAATCCTGTCTCAAAAAACCAAAAAAAAAAAACTAAAAAAAAGGAAACAGGGGCTCTTAATCAAATGCAGGGCTCACCGATATGGCTAGTTTTGCTCTCCAGATTGCTCTGGGAATCCCTGTTTCCAGTTTCCAAGGAGGCTGGAATTACAGGCAGGCTGTCACACCCATCTGACATTTACTTGGGTCTAGAGATTTGAACCCTGGTCCTTCTGCTATCATTGTAAACTCTATAACCTCTGACCAATTACCCCAGCCTTCTTGTTTTGTTGTTTATGCAGCTCTGGGGTTGGACCAAAACAAGAACATGCTAGGCAAGGGCCCTACCACTGATCTCTATCCTCCAGCCTTCTTGTTTTAGTTTGAGACAAGAGTTCACCAAGTTGCCCAGGCTGGCCTTGAATTTGTGATCCTTCTGTCTCAACCTCCATAGTAGCTGGAATTCTACCAGGAGGCAGGCCTTTCTGATAACCTTGAAAAAGTGAGATATCTGAATGTCCATCAATAAGGAATGAGAAAATAACTGATATGAACCCATACTGTGGAAGACACATCTGTTAAAAATACGTTTCCAAAGATCTGAATAAAAGCAGAAAGTACTCAAAATGCAGAGGTTTACATTAATGAAAAAAGGTGTATACAAATGGTACAAAATTATCTCAACTCTGCCAAATGTGCTTATAAAAACAATGGAATAAAATAAACCACATTATTGACAATTGTGAGCCAGTGAAGTACTCAGTGGGCAAAGGGCACCTGTTGCCAAGCCTGGAGATCTATGTTCCATTCCTGGGCCTCACATGGTGGGAGGAGAGGACTGATTCCTGGAGGCTGTCTTCTGATCTCCACACCATGCCGTGGAATGTGCAAGCATGTTCTTTCTCAACACACACACACACACACACACACACACACACACACACACACACTGAATAAATGTAATATAAAATTGAAAAAGAAAATGAAAAAAGTATTAACAAGTTGAGCTCTTTTAGACTGGGATTTTAAGGGATTTTTAATTTTTTTACTTTCTTTTTGTATGTGTCTCTATTTTTTATAATGAACACAATTACCCTCATAATAGTAAAAAAAAAAATGTAGGCTGCTGCCTAGGAATTCTTAAATGTATTTCCTGTGTTGGTTATCCTCAGACTGACTTATGTGTAAGGAAGAAAGGAATGCAATGATATCCTCGTGATGAACCATTTCATCTCTTCAAAGTTCAGAAAGTGTGGCTTACATCACTATGAAATTGCAGACTTTCACTGTATTTAGAAACTCCAGTTGCCTGAGTTAAACAAACAAAAATCATGTTTTGCATATTTGTATGTGAAATGTGTGAAAGCCTACACCCTTAGGAGAGCATGTAATTTGCAGTGTCTATTATTTTTATGTTATTAAACCCATCTTTGTTAATAAGATCTATAATTATTAGGCAGAAAGCATAATGAAGTTGGCTGGTTACAATGGAGGCCAAAGCCAAGTTTTTCCAAGTGTCTGATGTTTCCTGGTGACAGCCGTTGATTAGAGTTCTGCTATTTTAAAGTAATTTTACAGAAAAAGGAATGCTTACAGAACATTAATAGATGAGTTTATATTGCTTAAAAGTTTTATAGTTCTTCATTTTGGCATTCCTTCAGGTTTTTTGAGGTGAACATTAGTTACTTTTCTTTTTTCTTTTTGTTTTGAGCCAGGGTCTCACTATGCAGCTCTGACTGGTCTGGAACTTGCTATGTAGACTAGGTTAGCCTCTAATTTATAGAGATCTTTGTACACTGTAAATATGTATTATTCTCATTGTTAATAAAAAGCTGATTTGCCCATGGCTAGGCAGGATTTTCAGGGCACAGAGAATGCTGGGAAGAAAGGCAGAGTCAGAGGAGTTGCCAGCCAGATGGAAAGGAAGCAGGACACGCAGGAGAAGTAAAAGCTATGAGTCTTGGGGCAAACACATAGATTAATAGAATGAGTTAATTTAAGTTGTAAGAGCTACTTAGTAATATGCCTGAGCTATCAACCAGGCATTTATAATTAACAATAATTCTCTGAGTGGTTATTTGGGAAGTGGCCTGCAGAACAGAGCTGATCATGGAACACAGAAAAACTCCACCTACATTGTTCCTTTTCTTAAATTATTAGTGCATATGTATAGGAGAGAGTGTATGCTAGTGTGTACGTGAGTGTGTGTATGAGAATGTGTGTAAGTGTGTATGTATGAGTATGTATATGTGAGTGTGCGTGCGTGTGTGTGTGTGTGTGCGTGTGTGTGTGTGTGTGTGTGTGTGTGTAGGGGTGTGTGTGTGTGATCGTAGATGGGGTTTTAAGTTTACATGGTCAAATCTTGACATAGGCTATTTAAGAGTCTCTGAAACAACAGGTTTAGATTAATAAAGGCCAATGGCCAGGCTGGACATCCACACTTGAGGGGAATATCACAGCTACTGACTTCCCAAGGTGGGTTTTTAGTATATGACATTTACTATTTGAAACACCAACTGACAGTTTAATATTGATTAGAAATGTTCTAAGGCCAGCGTGTTTATACATCTGCTTCTATCATCATTTCATCCTAGAATTACCACACATTAGAAAGGAAATATTTAAATTAGTTCTCTAAGTTACTTGAAAATCTTTTGGATTTAGCTAACATGAAGTGGGTTGAGTGTTGTTCTACGTTGGAGCTTATGTGGAGCTTAGTAAGAAATGTCCCTGATTTTATGATAGTGTGAAAGCACAAAAGCAATATACATCAGGCTTCCAATTTTGAACTTGGATCTCTCCTAGGCCCAGTGAAACACTCTTGTATTGTTCTGGGCAGCAGTAGCTTCCAGTCTCTAAGAGGAAACAGTTGACACTGGACAGTGTCCTGAGCTGGGATGTTCAGTAGACAAGTGCAATACATTTCTTTTTAATTACGCCTGTGTGTGCATACATTTATGTAGATGTGTGTATGTTCACGTGTGTGCAAGTGCACACATGTGTGATGAGGCTAGAGGACAACCTCAGGTGTCATCTGTAGCATGAATCTTAAAAATTCTTATTAATAAAATCAAACCTGAAGCCAAGTATTGGGGTGAACTGGAAGATCAGAGAACCAGAACAAGCCACAGCTAGCCTCACCTGGCCAACTTCTCAGCTGATCTTGTTTCCTCAGACTGGAAGCTTCTGTGTCCTCATTCCAATGGCTCTCAGCTGAACTGCTGCTCGAAAGCCTGAAGCTTAACCAGCTAAAAGCTGCTAGCCAAATGCTTCTAGTTTTTGGTCCTATATATTTTGGTCTTATATATCACGCCTTATATATCTTTCTCTTTCTGCCGTCATTCCCTAGGATTAAAGGTTCGCTTTCTGGGATTAAAGGCGTGAGTCACCATGCCTGGCTGTTTCCAATGTGGCCTTGAACTCACAGAGATCCAGAGGGATTTCTACCTCTGGAGTGCTAGGATTAAAGGTGTGAGTGCCACCATTTTCTAGCCTTTGTATCTAGTGGCTGTCTGTTCTCTGACCCCAGATAAATTTATTAGGGTACACAATATTTTGGGGAACATAATACTACCACAGTCATCCTTAGGAATGCCATCCACCTTCTCTGAGACAGGATCTCTTGTTGGCCTGGACCTCATCACTTAGGCTAGGCTAGCTAGCCAGTGAGCCCCAGGGATCTATCTGTTGCTGCCTCCCCAGAGCTGGGACTCCAAGCCTATGTTACTGTGCCCTGCATTTTCATATGGGTCCTCATGCTTGTGAGCCACACACTTTAACCCTGAGCTGTTCTCCCAGGACCACAGGTAAATTTATTTTCTTTCTTCTTTTCCTTTCTTGTTAAAACCACACTTTATGCACAGTAATGTAATTTGTATGTTAAATAACACCCAACAGAATGTTTTGATGTAGGTTTGTGTGGGTGGGTGGGGTAGTATTACGACAGGGTTTCTCTGTGTAGCCCTGGCTGGTCTGGAACTCCTCTGTAGACCAGGCTGGCCTCGAATTCAGACATCTGCCTGCCTCTGCCTCCTGAGTGCAGAAGGCTGAGTTCTGGGATTAACTGTGTACGCCATCACTCCTGGTTTTGGTATAGTTTTAAACAGGGGGAAAAAAAGAGAAAAATTTCAAGTTACAGAGCCCCTCGCCCCAGAACAAATATGAGAAAAACAATTCACTTTTTCTTAGTGTGAAGGTCATTTGTATCTAATTCTTAGTATATTACTGATCAGTTAAATTGACTTTAATAACTTATTTCTTATAATATATTAGAGAATATCAAAATATTATTAATTTGCCATGTGATCAGCACAAAACGGTTAATGAGACAATTTACATACTGTTTTAATACCAAGTCTTGAACCTGGCACACACAGTGTGGTGGTTTGGATGAGAACTGCCCCCCATAGACTCAGGTATCTGAACGCCTGGTCCCCACTTAGTGGCACTGTTTGGGAAGGTGGCGCAGCCTTGCTATAGGTGTGTGTCACTGGGGGCAGGCTTTGAAAATTCATAGCCTCAACTCGCTTCCTGTTCGCTCTCTTGGCTTCTTGTATACTAAATGTGATCAGTTGGCTTCCCGATCTGGCTCTCTGCTGCCATGCCTACCCGGCCATGATGGGACTCTTCCTCTGGAACCATAAGCCAAAATACACTTTTTCTTCTTGTTGAATTGGTCATGGTTTTCTCATAGCAGTAGAAAATAACTAATACCTCTCCCAGTGTTGTTGTTTGTTTTTTTGGCTCCTTTACTCTTTTGGGGAGCCTGTCACCCAGCTCCCAAATAAATCACACACGGAGGCTTATTATTACTTATGAATGCCTGACCTTAGCTTGGCTTATTTCTAGCCATCTTTTCTTAACTTAAATTATCCCGACTACCTTTTGCCTCTGGGCTTTTCCCATTCTCGTAATTCTGTAAATCTTACTCTTATTCTGTGGTTTGCTGGTTGTGTAGCTGGGTGGCTGGCCCCTGGAGTTCTTCTCCTTCTCTGGCTACTTCTTGCTCTCTTGACCCAGATTTCTCCCTCTATGTATTCTCTATGCCTGCCAGCCTCGCCTATCCTTTCTCTTGCCTTGCTATTGGCCAGTTCTTTATTAGATCATCAGGTATTTTAGACAGGCACAGTAACACAGTTTCACAGAGTTAAACAAATGCAACATAAACAAAAGTAACACACCTGCTGTGGGATGTCTTTCTGTAAACTGTGAATATGTTTTGCTTTGATTGGTTGATAAATAAAGCTTTTTTGGCCTATGACAAGGAAGCTTACAGCCAGGTGGGAAATCAAAGCAGAGATAAAGAGAGAAGAAGGGTGGAGTCGTGAAGATGCCAGCCCACCACCAAAGGAGCAACATGTCAACAGACCGGTAACACCATGGCCATGTGGCAACATATAGATTAATAGGAATGGGTTGAATTAAGTTGAAAGAGCTGGCTAATATAAGCTGACAGATAGGCCATACAGTTTGTAAGTAATATAAGCACCTGTGTGTTTACTTGGGACCTAGTGGCTGCTGGCCGTGGGTGGGAGAGATTCCAGGTCAGGACCAGAGAAACTTCCGGCTACACACACCTTAAAATATTCTACTACACCCAGTTTAAACAAGCCCTCAGCAAATGTATGTATCCAGAGGCTGGGCTAATTTAGCAGTGTAGTTCTGTAACTTTATCTAAATGGAATTATGAAGGATGCAATCTCTTTTTGTCTGGCTTCTTGTTTCCTATACCATAACGGTATTGAAGTGTATCTGTGCTGTAGCCTGTGTTGGGAGTATCTTACCTTTACTGCTGAGTGGCATTCTCTTGTCTGATGGGCAGATTTGTCTATTCCTTTTTTTTTTTTTTTGGTTTTTCGAGACAGGATTTCTCTGTGTAGCTTTGTGCCTTTCCTGGAACTCACTTGGTAGCCCAGGCTGGCCTCAAACTCACAGAGATCCGCCTGGCTCTGCCTCCCAAGTGCTGGGATTAAAGGTGTGCACCACCACCGCCCGGCAGATTTCTCTATTCTTTTCCTGCTTATGGACATCTTTTTTTTCCCTGCAAGGCTTTGGCTATCATAAATGGATCTGCTATGAACATTTATACCTAGGTCTTTGTGCAGATGTATATTTTACTTCTCATAAAAAAACAGGGAATGTTGGAGGGAATGGTTGGGTCATCCCATGTATGTTTAGCTTTCCACAACAGTGTCAAGCTTTTCCAAAGCAGCTGTACATTTAACATTCCCACTAGCACTGGAAGAGAGTTGCTTCATGCCCCCTTAATACTTGATACTGTTAGCTTTTTACATTCTAATTATGTGTGTGTGTGTGTGCGCTGCACATGTGTAGCTTAGAGGACACACTTGCCAGAGTCCACTCTCCCCTTTCCCCACGTGAGTCCTGGGAATTGATCTCAGGTCATTAAGCAGCAATCACTATTGAGCCATCTTGCCAGCCCATCTTTTTAGTTATTAGTCATTTTAGTAGATGTGTAGTGAGATTTTGATTTTAATTTTCTTCCTAGTGACTAATTACACTAAACACCTTCACAAACTGCATACCTTTCATGGATCACTTCAGTGTGTCTGCACCAATCATTTGCCATTTCATGAAGGTGCTTATCATCTTGTAGGAATTATTTATCTATGCTGGACACTAGCCTTTTGTCAAATATTTTCTTCCAGTCCTTTTATAGTTATGATTTTCTATGTATTAAAACCCATAAAATATTTAGATAATATTATACTTAAGTAATTTAAAATATATTTACGTAATCTTTGCAAAACCCAGGCCTCAAACTCACTACATAATCCTGGCCGGTCTTGAACTCACAATCCTCCCATCTAAGCTGAGCTCACAGCTATGTAAATTTGTCCTATGAATTCTTCTGGAAATCAAGAATTTCTTTTTTTTTAATTTTTTATTGTTGTGTGTATGTGTGCAAATGTGGGCATGTAGAGGTCATGGCATGATTATGGAGGTCAGAGGACAACTTTCAGGAGTTGGCTCTTGCCTTCCACCTTGTTGAGGCAGGCTCTTTCTTGTTGTTTCTGATGCTGCAAGTAAAGGTACTTGCTGCCAATCCTGATGATCTGAATTAAATCCTGGAGACCTACATGGTGGAACGCCACATGTATGACATCGCATGTTGTCTTAGAGTTTCTATTGCTGTGATAAAACACCAAGACCAAAAGCAAGCTGGGGAGGAAAGGCTTTTTTTTGCTTACACTTCCACATCACAAACCATCATGGAAGGAAGTCAGGACAGGAACTCAAGCAGGACAGGAAATTAGGGGCAGGAGCTGATGCAGAGGCCATGGAGGGGTGCTGCTTACTGGCTTGCTCACCACGGCTTGCTTAAAGGGGGCATTATAAAAGGATAGAGGTGTCAGTTCTCCAAGAAGACATAACAATCTTTAATGTGTACGATCCTAATAATAGGGCCAAAACATTGAAGCAAAACCAATAGAACTACAAGAAGAAACAGATCATCCATTAATTAAAACCAGAGAGTTCAATATGTTTCTATCAGTAATTAACAAACAAAGCCATCAGAAGACAAAAGAAAAAATGATGTTCTATAAAACCCAGTGAGACATTAGACAATTATTGTAGTTTAGTAGGTGGCAGAAAGTTTATTATGTGTTCCCCACTGCATTGTAGAGAATATTTAAAAGCCATGTATTCAAAAACTGAAATTCAATAAAACCAGTGACTTTTACTGCATCACCAAGGACATTGTTAATTTTAACTGTTCTTTTCCTTTATCACCTGGCGAAAGTGTGGTGGCGAAGAACGCGGTAACTGCATGAGGAGCTGATGGGCCTGCCTGGATTTGTGTTAGGATCGTTCCTGCTTCGCTCACTTTGCTTCTACACTATCACGACCGGTGTAAAAGGCAAGAGATGTCTTAGTGTTAATATGGACATTTTGATCTTGGGAACCTTGTAAAAGTTTCAGGGGCAGCTCCCCTACCCCAACTTTGAGGGTCTATGGCCCGTATTCTAAGAAGGACATTGACTGCATATGACCTGAATTCCTGGGAGGCATCTCTGAGAAAGAGGGAGGTTTAGCTGAGGCTTAGTGGACACCTGTGTAAGGTGGTCTTAACTAGAGTAAAGTCTAAGCGTGAGCAGCAGGCTTCCTTGCTCACTTTTGCTTAAGTAAAAAGTGCAAAACCTAGGCAGGAAGTGGAATTCAGATAGCAAGAGCTAGAGAGGGCTCTGTGTGCATGGAAGCAGATAAGCCTTTCTCCTCCTGTTGCTCAAGGAGGTGTATAGCATGGAACCATGCGATTATTATTGCCTATTAGCTCTAACACCCTGAAAACAATATGCTGAGTGGATTTTGGAGGCTCACACTGAGTACAGGGCTGCCAATTAGACAACTGTGCCTGTCAAGGTAAGGAGATGGTTTAATCGAGCAGATGGTCAACTAATTAAACACTCAAACCACCATCCACTCATTCAGTCGGAATATTCTATCTGGTGCTGCGTTTGCTCAGGGGACACAACTTTATGTCACCTTTAATGATGGATGTCAATGAGGACACTCAAAAAAGAAAGCATTCTTGAGGAGCATCAGACCGTGCTGGTGTTGTCCGTGTCCAAACACAAATTCCCATGCTCTCTGCTCTGGTTAATCAGCTCTGAATAGTTAGGGTTGTAGGAGCAGAGAGCGTGGTTTTGGAAGATGTGCTTAAATGTTTACTGAAAGCGTGTAACTGCTGTGTGACTGTATGATCTAAGGTCCCGGAATTGACATTTAGGGATTATGATGTGACTATCGGTGTGCATACCTATGTGTGTGTTTGTGTCCATGTGTAGTCTTGTTTTGTACATGCTAACATTGACCTTTGCTGCTACTTCCTATTCAAAATCTCCATCAACTGTTGTCTGGATTTGGGCAAAGACTCTCAATTAGACTATTTCCTTCTTACCCCCTTCAACCCGTTTTATACACAGTGGCCACAGTGACTTTTGAAACATATAAATGAGATCATCTGTCTGCTTCCTATCCTCCAGCTACTGCACATCCCAGTTAGAAAACCCTTCACAAACTCTTGTGCTGTCCTGCAAAGCCCTAGTGGCTGCCTCTTTGACCTCTGCTGACGCCCCTTTCCTCGATAACTACAGCCTAGTCACTCCGGCCTTGTGTTCCTGTCTGGGGCCTTTGCACTCGTTCTTGTTCCTGGAAAGGCTGCTAGTCCCCCAATATTCAACAAGGATTTTTAGGTTCTAACAAGTTGGGAGACACTCCCGGGGTGGCCAGCCTCTCCATAAGCTGTCGTCATTTTACTCTTTTTCACCACAGTCTTTAGCTGCAGCAGCACCTGTAACATTATTATGGCTGGACACATAACACAGTCTCATCAATTAGATTAATAAATGGATAGATGACACACTGGTTACTTTCTTGTCACCATGACCAAATGCTGACAGAGGCAACTTCAGGGAGGAAATATGTCTTTTGCCTCACAGTTTCAGACCACCATAGCAAAGAAAGCGAGGCAGAGTTCACGGCATTAGAGTATGTGTTGCTTATGTCTTGGTGGGTCAGGATGCAGAGAGCTCAGACCAGAAGCACAGATGACCTATACATCAAGGCCTGCCCCCTGTGCAGTGGCCTACTTATGCCAGCCAGGCTCCATGGTCTCCCAACAGTGCCACCAGTTACAGGGGGTTGGGGGCAGACATTAAAACATATGCACCTGTGGGGTACTTCAGATCCATGTCATAACATCTAGCTAGTCCTGAACCCCAGTTGGCTCATGGCCATCTCATCACAGAAAGTGCATTTGGCTTAACTTCAAGATTCTCTATAGTCTTAATTGTCCCCTAACTGTCCAAGTATCTGAAGTCCTAAGTTTTCTCTGAGACTCAAGGTGACCTCTTAGCTGTGTTCCTTATAAAATAAGCAAGCAAGTTACATACTTCCAATGCACAGTTTTACAGAACAAGCACCCCCACGCCAAAGGGTAGATAGCAAAAAAATACAGCAAACCAAAGCAAGACTGAAACCCATTGGAGCAAACATTACATCCTCTAGTTTCATGTCCAGCATCTGGAACTTGTGGCATCATCTGCTCTCCAATGTGCTTGGGTAGACTCCTTGCTACATGTAATGTATGTGGCCTCTCTCTTGGGCTAGCTCCACTTGGTGCCTGCCCTGATGTTCCTGGCATCTCTAGTATCCTGTGATCTCTACTGCAACTTAGGCATCACCTTTATAGCTGCATGCACAGCTCTCCCAGGAGATCCATACAGAGCATCTGACCTTGCTGTACATTGCCT
Organism: Peromyscus nudipes; assembly: GCA_902168325.1. NCBI lineage: Eukaryota > Metazoa > Chordata > Mammalia > Rodentia > Cricetidae > Peromyscus > Peromyscus nudipes. The sequence continues at coordinate 7,712 of CABHPH010128642.1, read as the reverse complement.
AGCCTCTTAGAATTTTTCCTGGAACCTTGGTGCATGACTCAATGACCTGAGGATACTTGCATTCTGAATGCCTATGCAATCAGCATCACATAGACAATACTAAGCCCTGCTACCATCTTGAGATGTAGCCTGGCCCCTTTCTAATCACAGCTGCTGTAGCCACTGAATTCCAGCATGGCTGAACCTGAGGAAACATTTGCTTACTGATCGACAAGCCCCTAGGGATCTGCCTCAGCTCTCTGTCTCCCTTGCTCTCAGATTACAAGCATATGCCACTGTGCTTGGCCATTTCTTTTTATGTAGATTCTGAGGATCAGATTCAGGTCCTCATGTTTGCGCAGCTGATACTTTGCTGATGAGCTATCTTCCAACCCTTCTTACTGGCACTCACAAAACTGTAGTAACAGATGCTGTTACACTGGGAATTAGGTTAGAGCAAACATGTCCGTCTTGTGTCCCATGGGTTGCATGCATCCCACATTATCTATGAATGTAGTCCGACATGTTTGTAGATGAGAAAGTCACATTGCAATGTTAAAAGTGTGGACATTCCTGATTTAGAGTCATTATTTTGAAGTCAATTCTCCTTCTCTTTCTCCACCCATCCTATCTCCTCCTCTCCTCCCTCTTCCTTCCCTTCCTTCCTCTCTCTTCCTCTCCTCTCCTCTGTCCTTCTACCTCCTTGTTGGTCAGGGTTTATTCCTTCTGAAAAACTCCATCCCTTCTCCCCCTGCTCTTCCATTCATCCCTTCTCCCCCTCTTCCTCTTCTTCCTCCTTGTCACAAAATGTAACCAAAACTATAATCAAGATTCAAAATGTTTAGGGAGATAGGCCAAAGCAGCCATGCCCAAAGAACTCTGGGGAAGCATCAGTGAAGAAATGACCATTAATAGATAACTTGTGAGTAATTTTCTAGTTAAGAGGAGAAAGAAAAAGGAATGTTAGGGACATGGAATAGATTATGGAATTTCACCTCACATGTAAAGAAAAGTGTGTTATCATGAAATAGCCATGTAGAAATCACTATCCCCACTTACTCCAAGATTAAGGGCTTGAATTCTCTGAGTCGCTTTCGATGTATTTCTTAACCCTTTATGAAACTAGGAAAGCAGTGAGATCATTTCCCCTATAAACAAAATCCTATGTAGATATGTGATATCTGAACAAAGCCTAAGGCCCTGTGGATAGTTGTGGCACCCCTATGGATAGTGCAGCACAGTGGTCTACTCTGGGGGTCCCTGATCTCTTTTTCCCTCTGGTGTGGGTGGATGGGCCACTTTAGGACCCAGAACTGTAAAAGAAAACAATATCCGATAGGAGTATACCTCATCTGGTAGAGCATTTACTTAGCATGCATGAGGCCATGACTTTGATCCTCAGCATCACATAAGGCCAGACGTGGCAGCACATGCCCACAACCTCAACATTTGGGAGGTAGAAGCAGGTCAAGGTCATCTTGGGCTACATTGCAAATTGGAGGCCAGCCTGTCTCAAAACAATAAGAACCAGAACACATGCAAAAGCCACCGCCTCTTACTCTGAAAGCAGGTGAGTTCGGAGCTCTGCGTCCCCAGGGGTCCTCCCACAGCTGGGAGTATGAGCTACAGACTGGAATCCCCACAGTTCTGAGTCCCGCTTCCCATTGGCTTCCATGGCAGCTGACAGAGAGTCACCTGCTCCTGCCGGGGTTGGGAGGCTTCTCTGGTAAATGACTGGCTCAGAGGTTTTGTTTCAGTTGGGTGGAGATGGCCCTGGTACTACTCTGCTGGGGAGGACTCGGGCTTCCTTTGCCGCTGCTTTCGCCTTCTCTTCCCCAGCTCTTCTTGCCACCCTGGGCTCCCTCACTCTCCATCCCCTTCACTGGCATCTCCTGCGAGAATCCTGACTAATCCTGTCTTGGCATCGGAGGAGAATACAAGCTAATGAGGAGCCGTGGAAGTGAAACAAGAGACCTGCACTGTCCCCGTGATTGCTTATCTCCAGATTAACACAAGCCTTCTAAAGTACACATATATTGGCCCCATTCCAATGAAACCCACCGGAAGGGGAGCGGATTGAGAAGGGACCCCAGGGACTCGGTTATATGCTTTAAGTTTGCAAATCGACCATGAGAAAAATAACAAAAAATCGAAGTATGGGCAGACGGAGATACTTGAATAGATTTTAAACAGCCAAAGAAGAATTGGAGAATAGTCCATGGAGACTGTTTTTACACCCACACAACCTGGCAGATCATTGCTTATACCATCTTTGTTGCAAAAAATACTACAAAAATATGGTTCTTTGAAAACATCTTCTGTCCCTGTATAAATGACATAAGATCCAGAGGCATTTCTGCAAATAATATGTTTTCCGATGCCAGGATATAAATAGCTTGGAGAACTGAGATAATAAGAAAGTTGCCAAGAGTGTCTCTGACAAGAGAGGCAGCCGACTTGGAGCGGGCTCCGTTATTTGTGGCTAGTCTTGAAATCTAATAGACCGAACACCATGCTGTTTTCCCACCATCAGACAAGGAGGAGGAGGCTGCTATCTTTGACTATTGAGGCAGAGGCGAGATTGGGGCCTTCTTAACTTCCTGGCCCTTTGTCTGAATTTTCCTTAGGAGATAAGTACTTCCTTTCCATTGGAAAAGTTATTGATTGATTGATTGATTGATTGACTGATTGTGTTGAGGATTGATCTGAGGCATTGCACAGGGCAGAGAAGCACTCTACATTGGAGCTATAACCTCAGCCCATTTTTGGAACGATGACTAGATCCAGTCTTCACTAGCTTTGAATGACTCATTGCCCAGTGGTACTCTTGGATTCCATTTTCTCGCCTGACCAAAGATAACCTCTGCTGTTGTCTTGTACTTTCTGCAAAGACTTGTGGGAAGACACAGGGAACTTCAGATAGTCTCATAATCAAACATCCTGATCTCTGGCTTTCCAAGAGACCCTTCTAATTAGTTTGGATTTTCCATTTACCATTTACAGGTGGAGATGAGCTATTAAATTCATGTGTTGATGAGACCAGTAAGACAGCTCAGTGGGTAAAAGCACCTACTGCCAAGTCTGAGGACCTGAGTTCGATCCTTAGAGCCCACATGGTGGAATGAGAGAACCTACTCCTGCAAGTTGTCCTTTGACCTCCACACATACATACATGCATGCACATATGTGGATGCATTCACACACACACACACACACACACACACACACACACAAATATATAAAAATAAATATATAAATAACCTGTCTCTATTTGTGTGAGTTAGTTTCCTCCATAATAGACTTACAGCATTTCTTAGCAGGCTGCTTCTTGGCATCTAATATTTTTGGTGCTATCACACACAAGAAACTACAAAATTATTTTCTATTTTCTATATTTAGAAATGATTGGTTGTATATATTTGTATTAAGCAAATTTGTTAAACAGTAATTCTTACAATTTTTCTGTGATTTTTTTACTCTGATTTCATCAATTAAACTTGTTCTTTGACCAGTTTGCACACATTTGCTGCATTCTGTTAACTCTCACTGTGACCCTCTTCCCCCCTTCTACATCTGTTGTACCTTCTCCTCCCCACCAGTTTCCTTCTCACATGTCTTGTTTTGTTTTGTGGCCCACTGATTTTACCCAGGACGTCTGTGTGGCCACAGGCTTGGGACTATCCACTGGAGCTTGGTGGGCACACCATCTGGAACACAGCTGATGGTAATGACTGTCCTTCTGCAGAGCCCATCCGTTGCCAATAGTTCAGTAGGGACTACTGCAGCCGCAGCTGCTTTGAGATCCTGTCTGCAACGGCTGTGCCATGCCCTGAAGATAGGACTTTGCAGCCCTTCTCCATGTCTTCTGCTTCTTACAACCTTGCTCCCACCTCTTCCCCAATGTCCCCGAGCTTTAGAAGGGCTTACAGAATCATCCTCCTTAGGGATGAGCACTCACTTGTCACTTATTCTAAGCATCTTGTGCAGTCACAAGTCCCTGCATTCACCGCCATAGACTGCAAAGACAAGCTTCTCTGGTTAAGACCGAGAGTAACGTTTGCCTATGATTATAAACACAAATATCTACACTGTAGTTCAGTGCCATGTTAACTTAGCTAAGCAACAGCGGGCCTATGACCTCCTGTCCAAACATATGATTCTATTATCGGAAAACAGTGACAATCTTTTCTTCCTTGACACTTCTTTAAACTTAAAAAATAAATCTTACTGCTCTAGTTAGGACCTGGTTTAATGCTAATCCATAGCAAATGTCATCAAAACTGCCCACCTTGGGTTTTTTCCTCAAAGGAAATACTTTAAGATTTTTATCATTAATGTGAATTTTCCTCTGAAAATACTCAAAATAGGGGTGTGTGTGTGTGTGGTGTTTAAGTAAAATGGATGTGTCCAGATTGCTTCTTTCAAAGATGAAATAATTCTCATTCCTATCAGTGTTTTTTGCTAATAATAGGCTTTACATACATTAAAAAAACCTATTTGCTATATTGTAGGGTATAAAATGAAATCTAATTATTTTAATTTACATTTTCTCTATTGCTTATAAGTTTTATCATCTTGTTGGTGATTTGAATTTGCCTTTTCACATCTTTTGACTTTTTTCTCATTCTTTTCTTCCAACTTGGAGCAGACCTTTTTTTGTTTTTGTTTTTTTTTTTTTTGTTTATTTTTCGAGACAGGGTTTCTCTGTGTAGCCCTGGCTGTCCTGGAACTCACTCTGTAGACCAGGCTGACCTCGAACTCACAGAGATCCACCTGCCTCTGCCTCCCGAGTGCTCAGACTGTTATTTTGAACAAACTCATATAATTATATTTCTATATTCCTCATTTCTTAACTTTTTCCTGAGACTGTATAGTACCTATCTTCATTGTGAATGAAATAATTTTTCATGTTCATTTTTAGAATAGTTTCTTGGATGGAGAAAAATTACTGTCTTTTGTAACCTCCCCCTTAATGTACCAGTCTTACCTCATTTCCTCGTTGAATCCAGTACTTCCTTTGGTTACAGGGCATTTTAGATTCTCTAATTCAATATTTCTGTTGGTTATTTCATCTCCCAGGCTTATTTTAATTGCTCAAATTCACAATGTTAAATAATAATGTCAATGCCAACATACAAGTCTAGTTCCTGATTTTATTTAAAAATGGTTAGAGCATTTTGTTTGTTTGTTTTTGTTTTTTTTCAAGACAGTGTTTCTCTGTATAGTCTTGGCTGTCCTGGAGCTAGCTTTGTAGACCAGGGTAGCCTCAACCTTAGAGATCCACCTGAGTGCTGGGATCAGAGGCATGTGCCACCACTGCCTGGCTTGGTCTGAGCATTTTATCATGGAGAGTAGTATTTGGTTTTAGATATTTGGGAATTAGTCTTTATTATATTGATTTCCCTTTGATTGTTTACCAGGGTTAACTGGTAAGTTTCACCAATGAAGCTTCTCCACGTGTCGGCAGAAGCTTCGGCTTTTCCTTTTCCTTTGCTCACGCCCTAGGCTGTGTCAGTAGACTGAGGAAACTGACAGAGCCATGCTCAAAGCAACCGACACAGGAAATCAGCTAACAAACCCACAAAGCCAAGGAAGGAGTCCTAGAGACAGCAGACTCCGGCAGGCAGGAGGTGATTTTAGCATAATCCTGTCCTGTCAAAAAGAATTTTCACCTTTCCCAAAGGCGGAGGAGAGCTCTGGAGGTGTGAGGAGATGGAACGCCCTAGCTGTCTTACACTGCAATACTGACAGCATGCTTTTATCTTATCAACCCCTTCACAGTGGCTTTAAAACACAGCCCGTCCTCCGGCAATTATAATCTCCATTATATACATCCTTGCATGTCTATATGCTGGACACTATATTCTCCACAGCACCCGAGAGGTTGCTGTTCCTACCTCACTACTGTCCAACAATGAGAAAAATCAAAGCGTAGAGAAGCAATTAAACTAATTGCACTCATACAGCTTGCAAGTGATGCAGCCAGAATGAAAAGAATTCCTGCATGGGCAAATCCTACCGAACTGGTAAGTGTGTGTGTGTGTGTGTGTGTGTGTGTGTGTGTGTGTGTGTAGAAGGGGGTACTCTTGTGTGCATGTGGTGTGACTGCGGCCACTTCAGGTGTAAATCCTTGCTTTCTGCCATTTTTGAAACGGGGTTTCTCTTGCTATTTGCGGCTGCTTACATCAGCTGGTCCAAAAGCTTCTGGGGGGTTCTCCCGTCTCTGCCTCCCATTGCTGTAGGAGGTTGTAGATAGGTACCAGAGCACCCAGCTTTACATGGGTGTGCCCAGCTTCACATGGGTTCTGGGGATTTGAATTCAGGTTTTCATGCTTGTATGGCAAGCACTTTCTCCACTTGCCCTAACAGGTACATCTTTTACATCTGTGTTGTGTAACCAGAAGTTACCAGACTTCTTGGACAAGATCTTAGCCAAGACAGAAGTCTGATAATATTTGTGATTCTAGACTGATGACCCATTTTTATTGTCCATGTTAGCCATCTTTGCTCACATGGAAAGGGTGCTTCTCCTTTTTGGAGCTTCCTAACTCATACGTGTTTTACAGGCTTTCTTTGGGCAATTAAATTCCTTCAGAATAAGTTAAGTCCCATTTAGCATCAAAACTTCTGTCCTTTGTGCCCAAGGAAATAAGTGGTCCTAAGGAGCCAGATGGTCCGGCTGAAAGACACAGAGTTCTCAGCTACTGCTCCAGCACCATGCTGCTGTGCTCCCTGCCATGATGATCATGGACTAACCATCTGCAATTGTAAGCAAGACCCAAACTAAATAATTTCTTTTAAAAGTTGCCTTGGTCATGTGTGTCTCCTCACAGCAATAGAACAATAACCAACACGCAGTCTATAACCAACAGGGAGTCTGCTCCCTTCAGATTCTGTAGTGGGGATGCGGCTCTCAGGTTTTGGACAGCGGGAGTGATAAGCACTGGAGAGAGTTCATTCTAGACCTGTTTCCTGTGAAGGAGAGAAAGAGAGAGGAGATAGAAGGGAGGAAGGAGATAGGAAAAAGAGAGGAGAGAAGAGAAAGGGGACATCTCTGATCTGTCTTATTAAACCTTGCTCTTAGGAAACACACCCAACAAGGCTTCTAGCAGTCACAAACTAGGTAATGGTTAATGGCTGAGCTCAATCCATCATTATCCTTCCTCTCTGTGGTTCCATTTTGTCTGTTACAGCATGCTTCGTTGTTTCAGGAACATTGCTCTATCCCTGAGCATGAGGGACTTACAACCCAATGAAAATAACAACAGACTTATTTGTTGTATAACATCTGGTGGTCTACGCAGACCATTTATAGTCCACATTTCACATTAAGCATTATTATGTTTAATGAGTTTAGTGTACACAAGGGTTAATGTTCTCAGAACTGCATTATTGATTTGAACTCAAATTCATCTGACTGTGATTCTGTGGGTGTTCCACTGTGAAGCTCTGTTTGTCTGATATTAGCAACTGAGAAGTAGAAGCTAGATACCAATGTGGTTTCTAGAAGGCTGAGAAGTTATTATTTTGACACAGGTCTTTTTGAGGAAGAGACAAAAAGAAGAGGTGAAATTAAGTAATACAGAATGTGGAGATGACTTCCTAAAAAGGCTTTAAAATATGGAGGAAAAACTAATATGTAATGAAGGAAATGAGTATCAATAAGGGCTTGACAAAGACGCCAGAGGTGATGGAGGAACACAGATAGAGAGCCTGTCATGGGGTTAAGGACA
>CABHPH010128641.1:0-43632 GCA_902168325.1 Peromyscus nudipes | reverse complement strand
CCACCAACGCCCGGCTAGGCCTGCTTTTTAATACATCCCAGGACCACCTGCCAAAGGGTAACATCACCCATAATAGGCTTGACATTCTGATATCAATCAGTAATTATGAAAATTCACCACAGGCTTCCTCACAGGCCTATCTGGTGGGGGCATTTTCTCAACTGAGGTTCCCTCTTCCCAGATGACTCCAGCTGTGTCAAGCTGACACAGATCCAGCCAGCTCACTTATTTATATTCCTTTTATTTGCTTCTCTTGGCTTGGCGTTCTAAGGCTTCTATTACTATGGTAAGAGTGGAGGAAGTGAGCAGCCTTGGTTCATTCCGATTTTAGTTAGAATGCTTTGGCATCTTTTCCCATTCATATAATGTTGGCTATAGGTTCATCATAGATAGCCTTTATTATGTTGAGATGCATTTGTTCTGTTCCCAGTTTCTTCAGAGCTTTTATCATGAAGGAATGTGGCATTCTGTCAGAACCCTTTTCTGCTTCTGTTGAGAAAGTCGTGTGGTTTCCGTCTTTGAGACTGCTTCTGTGCTGTCTTCTGTGGTTCCGTCTTTGAGACCGCTTCTGTGCTGTCCTACATTTATTGATTTACACATGTTGGCCCTCCTTACAGCTGTAGAATAAAGCCAACTTGATTGTACTGAATGACCTCTTGGATGAGTTCCTATATTGAGTTTGCAACCATTTTTTAAGAGTGTGTGTGAATTTAAATGTAAACTTTGAGTATGTTAGAAAATGTGAAATTTATCTTTCAGAATCTGCCTAGTAATCTCCAGTTGATTCATTTTGCTAAAAATGTCACAATTTCATCCTTGTGACTCAGTAGAAATCGTTGTATCTGTGGAGCACATTTTCTTTACCCACTCATCTGCTAGTGGACACCTAGGCTGTTTTCCTGTCTCGGCTGTTATGAATTGTGCCTCAGCCAACATGGTTGCCCAGGCATCTCTGCTGCGCTGAATTAGCCTTTTGGGGGTCCCTAAGATGGGTGGAGCAAGTCTTACAGTAGCTCTGGTTTGAGTTCTTTAGGAACCTCCACACTGATTTCCATAGTGGCTGCACCAGTGGCTGCATATCCCTCCCCTCAGCGGTGTGTAAGGGTTTGGGGACAAGTTTAATTAATCTACACAGGTATAATGATATATGTTAGCAACCATTTTCTCGAGTATCATTAGTTATCTGTTGTAGTAAACTAAGTAACTAGTAGAAAATTTAAATTTACAAAATCCGTTTTAGTATCAGTGTGACTCTTTGTTGTTAAGGATTTCTCCCATTTCCCACAGGAATCCTCTGTGTGGCCGACCACTGTCAGGGCCTCAAAGAACTGGCGTTGAATTACTACATTCTGAGTGATGAACTGCTCCTTGCGCTATCGAGTGAGACTCATGTGAACCTCGAACATCTCCGAATAGATGTTGTAAGTGAAAATCCTGGACAGATCAAGTTTCACTCTATTAAAAAACACAGTTGGGACGCACTGATTAAACACTCTCCGGGAGTTAACATTGTCATGTACTTCTTTTTGTATGAAGAAGAGTTTGAGACGTTCTTCAGAGAAGAAACCCCTGTCACTCACCTTTACTTCGGGCGTTCAGTAAGCAGAACCATTCTAGGCCGAATAGGTCTTCACTGCCCACGGCTCGTTGAGTTAGTGGTGTGTGCAAATGGCCTTCAGCCCCTGGACACTGAACTTATCTGCATTGCCAAGCACTGTAAAAACCTAACAGCCTTGGGCCTGAGTGAGTGTGAAGTCAGCTGCAGTGCGTTCATTGAATTTGTAAGACTCTGCGGCAGAAGACTCACCCAGCTGTCTATCATGGAGGAGGTTCTGGTCCCTGATGACAATTATACCCCAGACGAAGTTCACGCTGAAGTCTCTAAGCACCTGGGAAGAGTATGGTTCCCAGATGTGATGCCTATCTGGTAACCAGCTACCAAAGGTTCCAAATTTTCTGTTAGTAGAATTAGCTGTTGTCTGTCTATGCAAATGTAAATTTTGAGATGAGCTGCTGAACTATTTTAGGTTAAATATTTACTGTTTGTCAGCTGTCTTAATTGGTTGATGCAGAATCATTTGAAAACAATATAACAAATTGGAATAGCTGGAAATCTTTGTCCGTAGGACACAGACACTATGTGTTAATTAGATGGTTGATAGGGTAGATTACAGATACCTAAGATTTAGATAGACTTAGACTTCTCAATCTTCTTTGGAGGCATATTGTAGCTTACTAAGAAATTTATATAATTAATATATAATTATAATTTACAGTATTATATCCCTTTAAGTTATGTATTTTTATGTTACAACCTCATGTTATTTTATTTTAATTTCAGCTCTTTCATTTTGGTACCAATACATGTGTTACAAAATATATACTGTTAAAAATCAAGGTACCATTATAGAGGTGTTTGTCATTGTGCTTACAAAATTTTTAGCATCTTGTGATTCCGTAAACAACTTTGATTTCTAGAGTACTTTAAATTCATTTTTAGATTAACTTGGAAGGTAGTTGGCATTATGTTAAAATCCAGTAATACTAATTCATTTCATAAAGATACAGCAAATAGAAGATACTGTGATTATTAATTGAACACACGGTGTGGGTGAAGAGGTAAATTTTGCAGAATGTGTTTGGAAATCAGTGTTGACTAGCCTGCTGCTGTTGATCTGGGACTGTGCCATGTCCTGTGCACATGTGACCTGACATTTAATTAGTAACACTGGTGACATCCTTCACCAGCTTGCCCTTAGGATGAAGATGTCGTCTTAGAAGTTGCCTGGGTGCTCAGCTTCATTTCCAGCCACTGTACCTGCCCTTTGCCCACTTCCCACCTTCTCTGTTTCTCCAAGTGCCCTGCACTCAGCCACCTCAAGGCATCTGTCCAGATCTCTACCTGCTCTGTGCTCCCTCAGATCTTTCCTGGGGGATGTTGTCCTCGCCACTGTCCCAGCTCCTGAGTCAGACCCTTTGCTCATGTCCAGAGTACTCTGCTCTTCTTTGTAGACCCATTGCTGTGCTGTGTGTGGTCTGCTTATCTCATTGTGACCTGTTTACTTCATTGTGCTGTAAACTCCACCAGGACAAGATCACTGCTGCGTGCGTGCGTGCGAGCATTCGTGCGTGCATGCGTGAGTGTGTGTGTGTGTATGTGTGTGTGTGTGTGTGTGTACAGTTATTATTAGAGGTTGGCTTTCAAAAAAAGAAACATTTTTTATTATTTTCCAGTTTTGAGTATTTTTCATTATCAAAATGCAAGTATCCTCACCTATTAAGCAATTAGGATGCACTGTAGTTTGTAAATAGTTTGGAAAATAGACTTATTTTCCATACTTATTGTCCATACTTATCCATTCTTATGGTGATCTCTGTAAGACGTTCACTTGTGTGTTCCATGATCTTCGAACTGTGTGCTGCAATAGTGTGTCCTAGGTAACAACAATAGTAATTCTTGAAGACAGAGTTCTTAGCACTGCAGATCATATCATTTATACACATTAAGATACTAGAAAGGTGTGCCACAATTTAAAACTTGAAATCTAATCAGGGTAACAGCACCTCAGGCATAAAAGAAATGGCTTAAGTGTGATGGAGCTGGGGTCAGGGTAATGGAAATACTGAGTAGATAAGCCTGTGGCCTCACTTGCTGTTGCCTCAGTGAGATAACGCTGTGCACACCTGGATAGGAGACTGGCAGAGTGCCAGTGGTGTGCACACCTGGATAGGAGGCTGGCAGAGTACCAGTGGTGTGCACACCTGGATAGGAGACTGGCAGAGTACCAGTGGTGTGCACAGCTGGATAGGAAGGTGACAGAGTGCCAGTGGTGTGCACAGCTGCATAGGAAGGTGACAGAGTGCCAGTGGTGTGCACAGCTGCATAGGAAGGTGACAGAGTACCAGTGGTGTGCACAGCTGGATAGGAAGGTGACAGAGTGCCAGTGGTGTACACACCTGGATAGGAAGGTGACCAAGTGCCAGTGGTGTGCACAGCTGGATAGGAAGGTGACAGAGTGCCAGTGGTGTGCACAGCTGGATAGGAAGGTGACCGAGTGCCAGTGGTGTGCACAGCTGCATAGGAAGGTGACAGAGTGCCAGTGGTGTGCACAGCTGCATAGGAAGGTGACCAAGTGCCAGTGGTATTTGCCCTAGAAGCTAAGGCAGCAGAACAGAGGGATTAGAGAAGAGTCACCAAGGGATGGTTCTCCCTACAGCCTGGTTGTACCACAAAAGGAAGACTGGCGTCTCTGAGAAGTATGACACGTTCTGGTCTAAGTAGAGCTTTTCAGTGGCTCCCGTGGGAACCTCATGAAGCAACACCATAGTGAATCACAGTGATCTACGTTTATTAATTTGTGTCCATCCCTCTGGTTGGTAACCTCCTGGGTTAGTGAAAGGAAAAGCAAAACATTGTAAAGACAGCTGGGAACAATACAAGCAGGTGCTGGGTCTGGACGCCTCCCCTGGTGGAAGCATCTCCGTGTCCTTTTGAAGCCTGTGAGTTCCTCTCTACCTGGGATTGGACGACCTGGCTAGACGAGCGCGTTTCTTATAGATGGGTCATAAACTTTAGCCTTTGAAAGCATTTTAGTCCTGTTTGCATGCCTGTTCAAGTTAAAATATTTGTGTTTGTTGGAGGATTCTGGGAACTTTGAGATAATTTTGTGGGCAGAAGCAAATGGAGAGAGTGGAGAGAAGTCCGTATGTCAAACAGAAGAAACAAACAAAAACTGGGTTGCCACTTTTTCCTTTTCCTTCCTGTGGTCCTTGCAGGCCTCCTTTGCTATTTGCAGCATCGGGGGACAGGTCAGGAGGGTGGGCAGACAGTGAGTGCATCTGCATTGCTCTTGTCCCCCTAAGTGTGATCAGTGCCCTCTTAAAAGATGTAAGAGTTCACCCTTCTGTGGACCTAACCTCTTCAATTGGCTGCTGACCTTGCCGTTCCATTAAACTAATTTTCTACAACTAACTAAAAGCATTTTCAAAAATAAAAATCCTTTTATTCATATTCACTCACAGTTATAAAACATGGCAATGTCTGGCCCCACATTTTTAATAACTTTTATGAAGAAAAACAAGTTTCTTAGTATTCTTTCTCTTTTGTCATTTGGACCTTAAATCAGAACCTACGAGCAGCTCTGATGTAATCCACTAGAGGGCGCAGTATTCTAGTTCTTCTAAGAAAGATGTTCTTTGTCTGGAGTTTTCATTTCTATAAAATGTGCATGGCGGGCAGAAGGTAGTGCTCCTGTGCTGCTCTGTGGATATACAATCAGCTTGGCTTTGAAAATGCTAGCCATGTTTTACTGTGTTTCACCTCCTAAGCACCAATCCAGAATGTTGATTATGTGGAACAAACTTCACTGGTCAGCTAATTTAGATCCTTTTTAGGGCCTTCAGAGCCCCTTCCTTCTGTGTCTTCAGCAGGAGGGTGCTGCTTAGCTATTGAAAGCAAATGCAATCCACTGGAACAATACAAAGTTAGTGGACACCAGTGAGTATTACAGAAGGTCATCAAATTGAACAGTGATGCATATATTTTTAATCAAAATTAATTTTGTGGGAGATTGGTTTGAGACCTGGTTTCTCTGTGTAGCTTTGGTGCCTGTCCTAGAACTCGCTCTATAGACCAGGCTGACCTTGAACTCACAGAGATCCACCTGGCTTTGCCTCCCAAGTGCTGAGATTAAAGGCATGCACCATGACATCCCAGGAAAACTTTAATTTCAGTGTACTAGTCCTTCATAGATATTGTGACGTGCTGGATGATGATAGGAACCTGCATATAGAAAGTGCTGACTACAACATGGGTCCTTAAATGTCTAAGAAACATCACTAACTCTTCTAGGACATACCTACATACACATAGTCCAGTTGCCTCTGTGACATACTATTCGTTCACAAGAAGTACTCATGTGTCACCCTTGGCTGCACAACTGTACCACTGCAGTGACTGAAATGTGTGTGGCTCTGCTCTCCCTAGCCCTGGGGTAATTAAGCCATTATTTCCTCTCTCTCTCTCTCTCTCTCTCTCTCTCTCTCTCTCTCTCTCTTTCTTCCTTTCTTAATTTTATCACCTGTATGTGTTCTTGGAAATTTTGTTATTTTATTTCTTTTGACTTTAGAAAAAGAGCATCCCGCTTTAAGTGAATTTTTCACCTTTCTTAAATTACTGTTTATTTCTATCATTTGTGTATATTATTATATTCAACTGAGCTTCATTTATTATGACCTCTGTATAATATTTGTCTCTGTAATTATGACCTGGTCTTTAACATCTGTCACTGTTAATGGGCATTTGGATTGTCTCTGGTTTTACTATGACAAGTAGTGTTGTCATGAACATTATTATGCATAGGAATACAAATGGAGTCATTTCTCCAGTAATAAAGGTCAAGTAATTGTCTTTTCCTTTACCATACCTATAAATGAGGATGGAGTCATTCTACATTTCAAAAGGACTTCAAATTTCATGAGTGGAATTTCCAGATGATTCCTCCAGTTTCATCATTCCTTATGACCAAGTTCGAGCCAGAATTGATCTGCTCCTTTGCACGTTTACTTGGTTCTGTTTTCTCCTAGTACTTCCTGTCAGCAGCATTAAGAAAGAATGATGTGTAATAAGTTGGGTAATTGTATATAGAATGATGTATGGCGTTGCTGGATGAAGCTGCCCGACCTAGTTCCTAAGCACTTCAGTTAAGAATGGTTCTTTCTCACCCTCATCCCCCCTGTATGTATGCAGCTGCACTGAGATCTAGAATATGCCTTTTTCTAGAGGATGCCACCATTCACTTCCTAGGAAACCTGCTACTCTCATGGAGCATGAAAGAGTGTGGCTAGGAAGACCAGCAGACCTTAACCCTGTGAATACCTGGCCTGACAAAGGTAAGGGTGTTGCTGAGAATTCATCACCTCATTGTAAAAGAAGCCTCCGTTCTGTCAGCTGGCGTTTATTATGGTCACGTGCCAAGCCTTGACAGTGGCTCTTCATTTCTGTCATTCTTCTGTCATAGAAGGGCCTTTGAGCTCTTTGTCACTTTCAGGCAGAGAAATGGCTAGTTCAGAGGTCTCAGAAATACAGTCTGGACATGTTGGAATTCATTTGTTTATTTCAGTCATCAGAATTAACATCTAGACTTAAACATCTAGAATACACAACACCCTGGTCCTCTAGATGGCAGAAAGATCAGAGTGACGATGAGTGGGCATCAGAATGGTGGGTTCTGCATTGATTGTGTTTCTGTTGGAATACACAGTACTTCGGGAGCGGATGTTTCCGCCTACCACTCTGAACAGGATGTGGCTGCTCTTTATCTTCACCTACAGGTATGCAGTGGGATCACTGGAGTCACAGTTCTCAATGTGTACATGCGACTGTATGCCAGGGTAAACTTTCTGCAAGGGCAGCAGGGTGCCCAGTTTCTCGCCCTTTTTGATAGAACCTTTATACTTAATTGGCTTGATGTAGAAAATTTTGACACAGAAACCTAAAAGAAAAAGAAGATAGTATTTGGACTTCTGTAGCTTTGAATCAGAAATCGAAAGCACAGGGCTAGGGGGATAAGTTAGTTGGTAAAGTGCTTGTCTACAGGAATAGGGACCTGGGTTTTATTCCTATAACCCATGAAAAAAGCTGAGAACTGTGGCATGTTCTTGTCATCTCTGGCCTGGGGAGGTGGAAACCGATGTATACCCGGCTCCCTGGCCAGCCAGCCTAGCCTACTGGCCAAGCATTGGGCCAATGAGATACCTTGTTCCAGAAAGCAAAGTAGATGATACCTGAGGAATGATACCTGAAGATGACTTTGCCCTTTACACACACACACACACACACACACACACTCATGCATACACATGCGAAATGTGTACACACACATTTAAAATATAAAAACAGTAGTGGAGTTCTTTTTGTGACACCCCCAAGGCAGTCTGCCATGTCAGGATGAAGCTGGGTTTCGCCTTCCCAGCCACGCTGTCAGAAACTCACTGAAGTGAATGATGAATTTGAACTTTGTACTTTCTCTGAGAAGCTCATGGCCACAGAAGTGGCTTCTGATGCTCTGGGTGAAGAGTGGAAAGGTTACATGGTCCAAATCTGTGGAGGGAATGGCAAACAAGATTTTCCCATGAAGCAAGAGGTCTTGACCCACAGCAGAGTGCACCTGCTGTTGTGTAAGGGGCATTCTTGTTACAGATCAAGGAGAACTGGAGAGGAAGGTGCCAGGCTGCTCAGGGATGCATTGTGGATGTCATTCTGGGCGTTTTCAATTTGGTCATGGCAAAAAAGGAGAGATGGATCTCCCTGGACTGGCAGAACTACTGTGCCTCAATGGTTGGAGCCCACAAAAGCTAGCCTAATCTGGAAACTTTTCAATCTCTTTAGAAAAGATGGTGCTCACCAATAAGCTGTCAGAAGGCCCTTAACAAAGAAGGTAACAAAGAAACCCAGGACCAAAGCTCCCAAGATTCAGGGACTTGTTACCCCACATGTCCTGCGTGTCCTGCAACACAAATACCAATGCATTGCTAAAGAAACAGCCCACTAAGGCAAGGAGGAGGCTGCAGAAAGTGCTAAGGTTAGGGCCAAGAGAACGAGCAAAGCCTAGGGACAGTGCCAGGAACAGATGGCCGAGAGACGTAGGCTGTCCTTACTGCAAGTGTCCGCTGCTAAGTCCAGCCAAACGTGAGCCTTTGAGAGTGACGAGTAATGATCTGACAGGGTGGGGGTGGGGAAAGGCAGAAGTGGACAAAAAAAAAAAAACAGAAAGAAACAGAACTGGATAAACTCAGGAAGACAGAAAGCAAAGATCCTGTTACCAGAGACCAGAATGCAATCCAAACACGTTGAAACAGACAGAATAATGTTCGGCACTAACGGTCCATTCCCGAGGAAGAGGTGACCTCACCACTGTCCATGCTCTAACTAACACAGGAGCTGCTAAAAGGGAAACTTGAACATGTTACTCTCAGTGCAGACAGAGAAGGTGAAGATTGGGGCGGGAAGTAAAGCTATGGAGTTGTACTGTCCAGTATAGTAACTGTAACCCAACAAGGCAAGCAGTTAACATGTAGCTAGTGTGAATTTAGATTTGCTTCACGATCAATACACAATGCATTTTAAGCAACCAGCATAAAATGAAAATATTTCAGTAGTTATTTTATTTGTTGGCTTGTTTGGCTTTTTGAAACACGGCCTTCCATGTAACTATGGCAGGTCTTCCAAATGCTAGAATTGTGGCCCAGCTGGCAATTGCTTGAGACAGAGTCTCATTCTGGAGCCGAGACTGACCTGGAGCTCATGTAGTTCTTATGCCTCAGCCTCCCAAATGCTGAGATCACACATGTGAACCACCACACTCAGCTATGTGAATTTAATCATATTTAAAATACTATTTTGGAGACATTGGGTTGAATAAAATATTAAAATTGGTTTTATGTTTATTTTCCTTCAGTGAGGCTGCTAGAAATATACAATTCCATATTCAACTTGTGTTATGTTTGTGTTAAATCCTGCTGCTGCAGAAGGTCTAAGGAAACTCATATGGCACTCTTAGACACTAAACGAAAGATGACAAGATGTAGGAGGCTTCTATACAAAAACTAATAGGACAAGTGTTAAAACAGTCGGAGCTCTAAATCAGAGGGCACAATGTGCTCATTGAAGGACCGTTGGCTTAAAGACACCATTGCACCATTACACACACACACACACACACACACACACACACACACACACACGCACGCACGCACGCACCAAAACCCCAGTAGGATTTATAGAAACTGGCATCTGACTATGCAATTTATATAAAAAAAAAACAAACAGTATAATAAAACCAAAAGAAGTGCAGTCCCTATCTAGTGTCTTACACGAGCCCAAAAGAAATTAAATAAATTACTGAATTTTACCACGTTAAAATAATTTCTGTCTGTTAAAAGACATTGGTAAGTAAATGGCACCCTGGAGAGTGGAGAAAGTGTGTACATGTGCACATCTGGCAGAGGATACCTATCAAGAAATGTAAAAAGCTCCTGTGTATCAGTGAGTGGACAATCTAGTAGGAATTTGGCAAAGTATTTAGATAAACACATTACAAAAGATTGTTATCCATGTTTCAAAATATATGTAATGGTGCCAGTGTCTTTAGCTATCAGGGGAAAGCAAATTCAAACCACCGTGGTAGGCTCAACACACAGTCCAGGCAGCAGGAAGCATGGAGCATGTGTGGAGTATCTGGAACTCTCCGACTCTTAGCAAGGGTACAAATCACAACAACCACTTTGGAGAACTGCATGGCAGCATCTCCTGCAGCTGAAAATACACACTGTCAAGTGCTGAGTGTGCTGACCACATTGCAATCTGGAACCAGGGAAGTAGCCCTGGGTAGGTTGGATGTACTGGGACCACGTGAAGATGAATTCTAGTACACAGACACATTGATCAGCTGACTCAGTAATCCCCTAGTCTGAATGGAAGAAGGATTTCTGTTGGCTCACTGGTGGATTGATAGAGAATGACCCCCATAGGCTCATATATTTGAATTCTTGGTCCCCAGTTGGAACTATTTAGGAAGGGTTAAGAGGTGTAGCCTTGTTGGAAGAGATGGCAGTGGGGTTGGGCTTTTTCAAAGGCCCACTCCATTCCCAGTTAGCATTCTCTCTCTCTCTCTCTCTCTCTCTCTCTCTCTCTCTCTCTCTCTCTCTCTCTCCCTTTGTGGTTGTTGTCTCAGTGTGTGTGTGTGTGTGTCTCACTGGCCTGGAGCTCACCCAATATGCTAAGTCCCAGGGATCCACTGCCTCGACCTCCCCAGTGCTGGGGTTCAAAGGGTACACTACCATGTTGGGTTTTGCCATGGATTCTGGAGATGGCACTCAGGCCTCATGCTTGTGAGGCAAGCATTTTACAGAAAAGACTCTCTCCCCAGCCCTGATCTTGTACCTTTTAGTGAGTACATATGTTTATTTCTGTGGTAGTGTGATGGTTAATCTTTGATGTCAGTCTGACTGGACTTAGAGTCATTAGAAGACATTAGAAAACACTCAGTTGAAGGATTTCCACAGAGGTTCAACCAAGGAGGAAAGCCCCATGCTAGCCCAGTGGCACCATGGGCTAGGTGCCCAGGCTGAAGAAAGGGCTGGAAGCGCGGAGGAAGCCTGGTGAGCGGCAGCATTCATCTCAGCTTCCTGACTGCAGGTCCAGTGCGACCAGCGGCCCTGTGCTCCCACCGCCCTGGTTCTTCTGCCCTGAGAGCTGTGTGTTTTGTCACAATAGTGGGGGAGTAATTAGGGAAGAGGTTCCAGGGACAACTCATCACCAAGGCTTTGAGGGACCCCAAGTCTTTGAGGAGCTATTTCTTGGCTACTTTCTGTAGCTTAAGTGGCAGCAGAAACTGGTGTCATTAAACTATCTCTGAATTGATTTTTCATAGCCAAAGCCAAGGTCACTAGGACCACCTAACAGGTAATGAGGTGGAAGCAGCAAGCAGATTCATCCAAACCTTCACGATCCTGTGACCCTATGAAGGGATAGATGGGTAGTCTACTGAAGCCTTCCTGGGTCTCCTCACCTCTACACGTGTGCCCATGCACAAAAGTAAGTAAGTAAATAAATGTAAAAAATTGAAGGAAGAGAAAGGTGGGGTGGCACTTGAGGAAGACACCCCAGGTTGCCTGTGACCCCCACATGCACTCGTGTGCATACACTCATATGCCCTTGCACATAGGAACTTGCAAACACATAAACACACACGTGTAAAAGAATACACGTGGGGCTGGGCGTATAGCTCAGTGATAGAGCCAGCATGCACACTACTTCCATCCTCAGCACCACAGACAGGCACCAGAAAATCCCTAGCAGCATTTTCCCAACCACCTAAAACTAGGCATTACTCTAGTGTCCATTGAAAGGAGGAGAGATGAATAGTGGAGTGTGTACATAAAGGAATGGAGAGGAGCTTTGGGGGGTTTTACCCTTGGCTCACTAGTCCACTTCCATTATCGGGAGTGCCTTCTCTTTGTTAATAAGCTTTATTTCTTCATTTCCAAACAAAAAGAATGAGCATGGCTATAAAACATGGGTGAATTTCACAGTGGTGATAGATAATTCAAGAGGCCTCACAAGAAATAGTGCAGACCGCTTAATTCCACTTATCCTTCAAACAGGCCAAACTAATGTGTGGTGATGGGTTAGTAACTGTCCTTGCTGAGAAGAGTGGTACAGAGCCAGCACAAGAGTCTCTGGGAGGTTGGCCATGGCACAGAACCAGCACAAGGGTCTCTGGGAGGTTGGTCATGGCACAGCCCTAGCTCAGATCTACACTCTTACCTCTTCCAGACAGTCGCAGGCCGTTATTGATGGCGTTTTTGCTTCTGTAGGGTTTCTCCTGGCCCACTATTGTCCCAGTGAATGGTGCATACACAACAGATCCATCTGAGCAGAGGACATCCACACCTGGGTGATGCCTGGGACTTCTAGAATATAAAGAAGAGCCTTCAGACTGAGGGGCTGCCTCCAGGAAATTTATTGCCAGGATTCTGTTCATAGTGCCTTGGTCATCCAAACTTGAAACAACCAGAAAATATTGCAGGGCCAGGGGTATTTTGCTCTGTTTAGCCCAATTTTAACCTCTCTGCCCATGAGTACTAATGGCCATATTGTAAAAATTAAATAATTTAAAATCACATTTGCTTCAAAGTAAGCCTTAAATATTGTAATGATATGGTATTTAAAAAAATGAGTCAGGGTATATAATATATTTTATAGCTGTCTGACTCTTGGTCCCTTCAAGGCCTTTTATTTTTCAATGTTGGGAATCAAACCCAGGGCCTCATGGGTACTAGGCAAGTGCTGTACTACTGAATACCACTACACACTTACTCCTCTCAAAACCAACTAAAAATTAGAGTTACTGTTTTAGGGAACCTATTGTATAAGTAGCATATGCTCCCTGGGTCTGGTTTTTCTCATGGTAGACGTAGTTATACACTTCATTTGGTGTAAAGACTCCTTTAACACAGTGAGGGACACCTCCCAGGCTCCTCAGACCGCAGGGAACACAAACAAAACCGGTCCATAGAGCGAGGCATCTAGAAGTTGTCTCTCTGACCCAGCAATTCTGGCTTCCACTGCCCTCACTGCCTGTTCCCCCCAGCTTCCTCCCTTCTAGTGGGCACCGCTGAACAATCAGATGCACAAGGATGGGACTCTTAGGATTGTGTATAAGGCAACATTGATCAGGTTCCATGGCAAGAGCCGAGAAGTAAGTCCAACATACAAATGTTTGAGTGTGCACTCATTCTGAGGTCATTCTTACTGCTTGCCCTCTCTCAGTTCTGTCTTTGCATTTCTTTGTAAGTATATCATGCAAGAGCCTCACTGTGATTAGGGTGGAGGTCAGCGATACCGTTTAGGTATATGGCTGCTTTGTCCACAGTGTGCATGTTGTTGGAACCTCGGGACTATGACCCTCATCTAGAAGGGGTCAAGAGGTTCTTGCCTGTTCAGGGTCAGCCTCTAATGTTAAAATTCCAGAACCTTGGTCAGTAACAGCATGGCCGATGCAAAAAGAATCCAAAAGACTGAATTCAAGTGTAGCCATCTCCAGCTCTGCTGGATGATCGATCAGTTCAAATTCCTTATGTATAAAATGCAATAGAATCGTTGGCTCTTTTCACGCTGAAAAGCCGGATGAGGTAGGACAGTGTGTAGGGAAGTCGAGAAGGAGCACCTTGATTCCTTTCCCTTTCACTCATTCCCTGCTGTCTCTAGGACAGAGCCCATCCTCGAAGCATAATCTCACAAGCTGCTTCAGATGGAGCCATTGTTGCACACATCTCACTGGGTTCCATTCTGTCAGAGGGAGGTCACTGTGAGCCCTCTAGGAAACCCAGGACAAAGACAATACGAAAAGAGGAGAGGAGCTGGGTGGCAGCTTGGGAGGCAGAGGCAGGTGGATCTCTGTGAGTTCGAGGCCAGCCTGGTCTACAGAGCGAGATCCAGGACAGGCACCAAGACTACACAGAGAAACCCTGTCTCAAAAAACAACCAACCAACCAAACAAACAAACAAACAAAGTACCTCTGCGCAGAATACTGTCCGCAGCCGTAGCTGTCGCATGTCCGGATCTCGTTGGCAGATTTGCTGGCACATATGTTAGCCCATGGTCCTGCCAGGGCTGCAGAGGAGAAATGTGAGAGCCATGGGCATCTCCAGCCTGTGTCTCCCTTGTATGTCTACTCCCCACTCCTTTTGGGAGTTTATAGGTAAGTTTTTCCTATGGACAACTGATTCAGACATAAAACTTAGCCCCCTTGCTATATTATTCTGTTCTGTGGCATATAAAGTACTTATTTATAAGTACTAAACTCCTCATCTCACTGTTTCAAATCATTCATGAATACATGGTATATATAAATTGTGCTTTCCAATTTTCCTTTGCTTGTTACCAGACCTGGGAACCACTATGGTTAAGCAAAAGTAAATAGCATAGCTTTAAAGAAAACAACTTTAGGAACTGTACGGTAACTTTGAAATGTTGCTTTATAGTCAGGTCTGAGAATGGCACCCCAGCAAATGTTTGACTCACAGGCAAGGCATACTCTCCACTTGTGAACTTCACACAGCATGGACTAAATCTCATATTTGCAGACACAGAAGTGGGGATTTGAGAAGTAATCTAAAGTGTTAAACTACAGTTAACCTAAAGTCAGGTCAGAAGGAGGCTGGGAAGGGAGTAAAGATGGTTATATTAAGGTTATGAAAAGTAAACATGGTGAGAGGCAGTTGTATCTCTCAGCATATTTTGTACAAACTTTAAGTGCAATGTACACTGTTAATATTATAAGTAATATCAATTGAATTGAATTGAATTCCCCGATTCTTGATGTTCATATTCACAGAACTACAGTTAGCAATTTTAGCCTCTCACTTTGAGGCAAAAACAAGAGCCTGCTAATTTGATAGTTGGTTTTATTTAAAGACATTTTACTCTTCACTAATATATATGCTGTGAAGAAAAGCTACAGAATATGGCCATTAAGTATATTCTTTACTGTAACTTAAACTGTGAGTCTCAAAAACCTTCTACTGTGGATCCAAGCTTCAAATGAATCCTCGAGCAGGCTCTAACAACATGACTCTGGAACCAGCATCTATCCTGGACAACTGAGGCATCTAGTGGACACTTGATTATTAATCTGTTTGTTTTTCTTGCCTACCATGAACATCAAGGGGACTTTCCCTTCATCCCAATCTAGCCTTGCATCAGGAATTTCCCACATCTAATTCATCCAACTCTTACTTGAGATTTTTATCTTCTAGGGTTTTTGTGGGGAGGGGGTGAGGGTGTTAACTGATTAAATTCCAGGGCAGGCCAGTGAACACCTTTGCCCCCAGCACTTGGGAGGCAAAGTCCAGCCTGGACATCTGGTTGACCTGCATCCAGGAGAAAGGAGAGAGGCAGCTAGCATGCTCACCCTGGAGTATTGGTCTACTCCACTTTGTAGGGAAGGAGGAATGGGGGGAAAAACACCGAGGGGAGAGACTGAGAACCCCCTTGCTCTCCCCATGCAGGCAAATCGTTGTGGGTTCAAGGCCAGCCTGATCTACAGTGTGAGTTCCAGGAGAGCCAAGGCTACACAGATAAATGCTGTCTCAAAAACCAAATAAATAAATAAATTCCAGGCCAGGATTGGGAGGCTTGTCTGAAAGTCTTCCTGCAGCGTATTTACATTTCCCTCACTAAAGAATCAGAACATCAAGAAGAGATGGTGGAGACATTCCCACTGCCCTTCCCACTACATTTTTTTCTCACCTACTGCAACTTTAATTATTAATATCAATTTTTATGTTGCAATTTTGTTATCATTGACTTTTAAGTCTACCCCTAAGATCAGGAGTAAATCAGATATTTTTTTTTAATTAACCAGGATTCTAACAATGTACTTTCAACTTACCAGTGGAAATCAAAGCAGCTGAAATGAGGACTACTGTGGAAAACATCTGGATTTTGCTTCCTGTCTCTTCCTCTAATTAGAATTGCTCCATACATACAGCATTCAAGTTTGACTTAATATTCTCTACTGTTATCTTTAGAATCCTGTATTCCTCCTAGATTTAGTCTGAGACACGGAAAAC
Source organism: Peromyscus nudipes (assembly GCA_902168325.1). Lineage (NCBI taxonomy): Eukaryota > Metazoa > Chordata > Mammalia > Rodentia > Cricetidae > Peromyscus > Peromyscus nudipes. The sequence goes on along the minus strand of CABHPH010128641.1, from coordinate 27,494 downwards.
AAAATGAGGCAAGTTAAACTGTAACGTGCCATGGAGACCTCTGTAAAAGCCTTTGATCTGGAGAAGCAGCCAGTGTTATCAGGAATCCTGACTACACATTAACAGAAATGACAGTGCTGGATGCAGACTGGTGTCCTTTGACTGGCGCTGGAGGGAGCATGTACATGTGGACTGTGGTATAGTTATTTACTGTTGGCTGAAGACCTTTCTTTCCGTGGATAACGCTTGTTTCAGTAGAGAACTGACTAGTAATAATAGCAGATGCTCCCTAACAACAACATATCTATTAGGAGTGGTGGGGGTTTTTTATTGTCAGTTCAGTTAGATTTCATCTACATAAGATTTTAGATAATTTTAACATTTTGCTAAAATTATATTTATTTCTTTTGAGCATGTGATTTTAAGTGTTTATGATAGTGGAAATTAATACCAAAGCATCCATCAGTAGGAAAAATGTATTTGAATTATGGTATCAGTCATTTGATAGAGTATAAGAGCTTAAATGAAGACTGTATATATTAATATAGTTAGATTATAAATACGCTATTGAATAAAAAAGCACTTCTAGAATTATGTATAGTATATAATTTCTTTAAATTCTCTAAAGAAAAGTACGGCCTTTCATGAATATTGTATTATAACAATGATGCAAAAACATGCAGCACAGACTGGGGCAGGAGACGGCTGGGGACACAGAGACTATTCAAGCTCTAAAATAGTTTGTTTCTGAAAAATAGTCAACAGCAACTATGCAAAACATTAATTTATCAATTATTGGAGACATGATGCAAAATTCCCTGAGTCTCTCTGTACGTTTTTTGTACTTAGAGTTTCTGAATTGAGATTCTCATATATAAACTACCAGCTTCTTGACCCTCAACATCAGAGGAGGACCTGGACTTTTCCGGGAAGCATCTTCCTTTGCATGCCTAGTCAGCAGGAATGGGTCTTTAACACTTTGCCATCTGCAGGAGTCTCTTCCTGGTCAGGTTTCCCCAGCCCTTGATTTTGGCTCAGCTGCGTGGCCTGGACCAGGTGAGTCAGAGGTGACAGTATGGCCTGTGGACCTTGTCTTTGTGCTCACCTTCCTGTGCTCTGCCAGTGCCAAGGGGGCTACAGTACATTCCCAGGCTAACCCACTGGCCCATGGACAGAGCAAAGTCATGTAGAGCAGAGGCTCAGCAGCTGAAGTCAGCCAGAACACCCTAGAACAGTGTGAGCTGGGTGTCGCCTGAAGTCACTGAGGCTGCAGCAGTCACAGAACTGTGCAGGTAAGGCTGCACGTTACTTCACAGGCTCATCAAGGAATGCGAGGGGCAGAGTGCCACTCCAACGGAGGCCTCAAAGAACTGAGTCAAAATGAAAAAAAGAATAATAGACCAGTGGGATGAAATGGTTCCTGAAGAAGACCCAAATCCATGTAGTATGTAGTACACAGTAGACACACCACTTCAGACCATCAGGGGAAGGTAGAGCAGAGTGGACACATTTGGAAGGAAATCAAAACTTGCTCTGTACGTCAAAGCGGACCAGTGTTTCCACGCGAAGAGGAGGAGAGAGGAGGGAAAGTGTAAAAAATGAAATTCACATAGGATTTTTCTCAGTTCTGGAATAGATGAGGCCTTTCAATGTCCAAACCCCCAGAGACTGAAGGACCATTCGCTGATGGGTTGTTGCAGCCATATGTGTGTGTGTGTGTGTGTGTGTGTGTGTGTATAACATACACATATATATACATAATATATATTATACACACACACAAACACAAATATATATATCAGTAGGTAGAGTGCTTGCCAAGCACTCACAATGCTCATAAAATAGATGTGATGGTGTAAACCTTTAATTTCAGCACTCAGGGATAGAGACAGGAGAATCAGAAGTTCAAGGTCATCCATTTTCCAACATCCTAACAATTCTTTTTTCTATATAAAATAAGGTATTTACCTCTTAAAGCTTTTATTAAATTTGTTGTGGTGATATTTTATTTGTGCTGAAATGTGGTGATATTTTATTTGTATGTTAATAAATAAAGTTTGCCTGAAGATCAGAGGAAATAATAATAGCAAGCCATTAACACAAAAGTCAGGCAGTGGTAGCACACGCCCTTAATCCGATCACTTGGCAGGCAGGGTCTCTGTGTATTAAAGGTCATACTAGGGAACAGAGCCAAGCGTGGTGACACATGCCTTTAATCCCAGTACCAACCACAGAGACCTGGAGGTCTGTACAGATAGGCAGTGACAAGGAAGTGAGGTAGCTGGGCTAAGAGCCAATGAGAGGGCAGAACAGCAAGGCAATAAAGGCACGGGTAGACAGGAAGTAGCTCGCATTTTGGAAGCTGCAGAGCTGGTGAGGTAAGGTGGTTGGTGGCTGTCACTATTTCCCTGATCTCCAAGGCTTTCACCCCTATATTTGGCTCCGTGTTCTTTATTTAATAAGACCACTTAGAAATTCATCTACACTTCGTTCTTTGACAATTCCAAGCATGTACGTAGTGCATTCTGATTGTTGCCACCTCTACATACTGAGAATTCTTACAAAAAACACCTTGTAAACAAAACAATAGGAAAACAAACAGAAGCTATCAACAGACTTTCACAACAGAATGAATACTAATCACCAATAAGTGGTGGGCATGAGCTTCATTTCCCTTAGAAATGGTTACAAAACAGGAGAAAAATTTCACCTGTCAGATAGGCAGAGCAAGGATATGGGGACTCCTGAACACTTACTGAAAATAGAAGACAGTTTAACCTTTCCAGAGGACAATTTAGCAATACCTCTCATTTTCAAATGCCCAAGACCTTTGTCCCAGCAACTTTATTGCCTTTTTTGCCTGTGGCCCTTTCTTTGATCTCTCTGCCTTCCTTATTAATCTTTTTCTAACCCATCTTTCTGTCTGAGACTGCAGCAACTCTCCAAACTGAAGAGTCGGCTAGCATTCCATCTTGAAACCCTTGATGAAATAGGGTTCAGGCGGGTGTGAGTGATGTGAAAAGCTGTTGGGGAATGTAACTCAGACAGGGCAGGCTCACGATGTCTTCGCAGTTGTACCACTGTAAAAAAAAGCTGAGGGAAGGAAACCTTTTGTGCCACCTAACAGTTCCCTGCAAACTCGGAGCTGATGAAAGGCTCCACTACCCAGTGTAGAGAAGCTCTAAGCCTGGGTCAGACGGAAAAGGATAGCAGGGTGACGCAGTCAGCTAAATGTCAACTGTGGGAAGCTGTCCCTGTGAAGAACATCATGACCCTGGACAGCAAAAGGCAGTGGGTGGATCAGAGACTAAACGAAAGAGGGATGGGACTAGGATATTACCCTTGGCCGTTTTAACACTTGGGTCACAGTGGGATTTATTGCTTATGTAAAAAGAATCCTTTGAGAATTTTATCATCATTCTCCTTTTAAAATACACAGGAAACATACATGACTCTCAAAACATAGGATGGCTCTGACTGACTTCAAAATGCCCATGGGTTTGAAGAGTGGGAATGTGTATTAAGCGTGACGTCACAAACTTGCAGTTATTGAGAATGGGTGTGTAGTATTTTACTACACTGTGCTCTGCAGTTACTTTACAATTCGATCCACGTCTGACCTGGTCAAACACTCCAGGCTTCCTGCTGGTCCTGTCTCCAGAGTTCACTCAGAAGAACCTGCCTGAAGCTGTTGGACACTGGCTTTCTTGCCAAGTGCATTCAGAAATCTAAAACAAGGCCAGAACCTCTCTACTGAAGTGTGCCTATTATAGTCATTGTCAGAGAGAAGGCACCAGATGTACATGTTTTGGAGACTGGGAACCTTGTTGTAGTGATGGGTCCCTACCCTTTCTACATACCCATAGGGGAGGGAAATAATTATTAGCATGGGGAATTAGTATGAACAATTTGGGAGGTGGAATAAACAAGAGGGAGAATTAGTAGAAAATAATTTCAATATAGGTAATGATTTCTGGGTTTTCCATTGGATGGGAGTGATCAGCTTATCCTAGAATCTAACAGAATCTTTTCCATTAAGCCATTTCTTTTTGTATTGTTGGAATGAATAATAGTAGATGTGTGGGTTCAAGGCCCTGACAGCAGAATAGAGATTAGGTTTGGCTTACCTTAAATTTGGTTGTAAGCTATAGAAGGTACACACCATCTCTTTATAGAACATATATTATACACACAGTGCAGCTTTCTATCATGGGTAATGCTGCATTTCAATGTGGCGTGATATCATAGATTTTTTGGCCCAAGACCCCTATAGCAAAATTGTCTATGTCTAGCTAGCAAGTATGTAGAATACAAGCCATGAATTTGTACATGTGTTCAAAGCAGAAATTACTAGTCAAGTATGGGAACTATGTCAAACTAAATTTGGACATGTCACCAGAATTTTGCTCAGCACAAAATCTTCCTCAATTATTACTCTATTGAGGTTAGCATGGAGATTAAAATCCAATGGTCATCATTAATGGAGGATAAGTTACCTTAATCCAATTTCTGGCTCGGAGTTTTCTCAGTGCCCAAGTCTCAGATGTAGAGAGAATGAATCAAGTGACTAGGGACCAAATTAATGAGCACAGAAACAGATGATGATGATGATGATAGATAGATAGATAGATAGATAGATAGATAGATAGATAGATAGATAATAGATAGTTGATAGAAAGGTGATAGGTAGATTGATAGAACTATATGATAGATGATGAATAGATAGATGATAGATACATAAATACACAGATAGATGATAGATTGATAGGTAGGTAGGTAGATTGATAGATAGATATGTTATGGCATAATCTTTTTGTGCACTGTGAAGATGTGTCTTTGCCAAGTGCCTTCTAATTGGTTTAATCCTTAGCTAGGCAGGAGATATAGGTGGGACAGCCAGAAGGCGGACACTGGGAGGAAGAAGGGCGGAGTTTGAGGAGTCTCGAGAATGCAGAGAGAAGCAAGATAAAAAATAAGGTGGCACAGGGTAGATAAGAAATATGGGTTAACTGAAAATGTAAAAGTTAGCTAGTAACCAGCCTGTGCTATCAACCAAGCATTTATACTTAATATTAAGTCTCTGAATGGCTATTTGGGAGAGGTTGCCAAGACATAGAGAAACTCCACATAGGTAGGTAGGTAGATAGATAGATGGATAGATAGATAGATAGATAGATAGATAGATAGATAGATAGGCATGTAGGTAGGTAGATCGATAAAGATTATGATATTCAATGGAGATGATTCCTATGTAATGGGAAATGTACTTCTTATTGCTCCAGTTCTTAGGAAAGTATTTTTAACAGCTAAAAAAGATGAAGAATCTAGAGCTTTTCCAACCAATGTTGCAGTCTAGTGTGAAATCACTCCCTTTCCCGTGAAGAAAAGAAACAGAAAGTGTTCTCCACTAGAGGTCACCAAACAGACTTGGAACTTCCTTTTCTGCTAGCCAGGCATCACAAGAAGCCAAGGGGTAAGCATGGCCACTCCGGGTGTCCTCATTTCTTTAGAAATAGGCCCAAGGAAGAGGAAGAACTATTGAATTGATTAAATGTCAGTGTTTTTACATCTGTAACAAACTTAGTTTTTTCCATTGGGATTTCACATGGAATAAAATATATCCTTTCAGACTTTATAACATGTTGCTTTTTAGTATCTTCAGGGAATCACAATACCACTCTCTCATTCCAGAATGTTGTCATCACCCCCAACACAAATCTGATGCACGTTATCAGTCACCCTTCCCCATTTCCCTCAGCCGCTGATAACTCAGGGTCTGCAGTTCCCTTCTGTGGTTTTTATTCATTCTGGGCATTTTACATGAATGGAGTCATGGAGCCAGTGGTGTCTTATGTCTGGCTTCTTTCTCCTTGTCTTCTAGGATCGTCCATATATAACATGTATCAGGACTGGACACTTAAGTTCCTTCCCTTTGGGGACTGTCATGAATAATGCTTCTATGGGCATCCACCTACAGGTTTTTGTGGGGATAAGGTTTCAGTTTTCTTGAGGAGATAAACACATAGAGGTGGAATTACTGGCACTGTGTTAAGCAAAGATTGTAGCCATTTTCCAAGGTTCACTTTGATCTCTGTTGGTCCCTGTGGTGTGTGAGTCTGATTTTCCACAACCTTGCCAACACTGGTTGGCCATCTCCTTAAAACAGTAGGTGAGAGGTGGAACTACTGGTTTACAGAACTGCTTTTGTCTGCTGATTAGTGATGTTGACTATATTTTCATGTGCTAAAGCAATTGACCGTTTGTTTCTCTCATTTGGAGAAGTGTCTATTTAAATATTTTGCTCGATTTTTATTTTGTCATTTTTTGTTGTCGAGATGTAAGAAATCTTTTCATATTGTGGATACTAAACCTTTGTCAGATCCCTAACTGCAAATGTTTTGTCCTGTTACATGGGTTGTATTTTCACTTTCTAGATAGCATCATTAGAAGCATAGAGGTTTGGAATTTTAATGAAATCCTGTGTATTTGTGTTTAACTTTTGTGACCTGTATGTCATATCTGAAAAGACATCTTCTAAAATGTCATTTAGATGATCTATAATTGATATACAACACTGGGTACATTTAATTCAATTTATCCTTCATCACCAAACACTTCTTAGCACTTTTGTGTGTGTGGTTTGTTGTCTTTCTTTATTTCTTTCAGGGTAAGAATGGTGAGTATGAGCTCTGTCTTCCCAACACACTTTAAGTTCACGCTACTCTGTCCTGAACTACAGGCGCCATGTTGTATGTACAGCTTTCCTCTAGCACTGTGTCATCTTTTCTGACTAAAACTTTATACCTGTTGAACCTGTTACATCCAGCTTACTCCTGTCCCTGCCAACCACCATTCTGTTCTCTGCTCCTACAAGTTTGTTTTCAGTTTCTCACAGAAGTAGAATCATGACTTTGTCCTTCTGGGCCTGACGTGGTGTACCTAGTACAGTGTCCTGAGTTCATCCATGTTGTGCTAATGATGTTTGAAGGCTGAATAATGTTCTGTTAAGTGTACGTACCATGCTTCATTTGGTCATTGGTGGGCATTTTGGTTCTTTCCATAACTTGATTATTGTGATTAATGCTGCATTGAATATGGAGGTGCAGGTGAATGCTGCATTGAATATGGGGGTGCAGGTGAATGCTGCATTGAATATGGGGGTGCAGGTGAATGCTGATTTGAATATGGAGATGTGGGTGAATGTTGCATTGAATATGGGCGTGTGGGTGAATACTGCATTGAATATGGGGGTGTGAGCATCTCTTTGGTATCCTTAGTTTCAATTCTTTTAGATGTTTGCCTAGAGTGGATCACTGAGTCACATAGTAGTTACGTATTTTAAATGTTGGAAACTGGAGAGATGGCTCAGAGGTTAAGAGCAGTGGCTGTTCTTGAAGAAGATCCAGGTTTGATACTCCAGCACCCACATGGTGACTCACAACCATCTGTGTAACTCAAGTTCCAGGGGATCTGATACCTTCTTCTGGCCTCTGGACAAAATACCCATACACATAAAATAAAAATAAATAAATTTTTAAAAAATTTGAGGAACCACCACACCATTTTCCATTCCTATCAAGAGTACATAAAGGTTTTAATTTCTTTGAGTTTACTATTTTTTATAATAACTATCCAGACAGGTGAGATGATATCACTATCACACACACACACACACACACACACAGCCTCCTCAGGAAACATAGATAAGTGGAATGTTGACTGTATCCACAGCATGCTAAGGACAGAGAACTTCAAAGTGTGGAATATGCTTCTCACAGCTTTCTAAATTTCTGGGTCTACATTACAGCTTCAGTATTAATATTCACCTGGACTTGCCTCTTGTGACTGGTGGACTCTGTCTCTGGCACACTTTCATGGCCAAAAGACTCTGGTGATAATTGGTACAAAACCAAGCTCAGCACTTCAGTCAGTAGCGTTTAGATACTCCATTCCATTGAGTTCAAATGGCAATCTGGGAAGACTCAACAGCTACTCATTTAAATCCAACCTTTTCAATGGAGAATTTCCTATTTTCAAATCCCTCCCTGAGATTTAATTTATAGAAACAGACTATTTGAGATCAAGATTCCAGAATGCCCTAAGTACCAGGCGGCAGACAGTTCACTCTCTCCAGCACTCACAGAGTTCCACTCAGCTTCACCATCTGCTGGAACTTTGACCAACAGAGAGCAAATAGTTGATTGCCACTTAGGGAAACACAGACTTCGGCTACCCCATGCCATGGTAAACACTGAACTTTGAACCCAGAAATTGCACCACACACGGACATGTCGCTGCTGCCAGCAGTTACCACACACACATTCTTGGCACCATTGTTCTGATTGACTCAGGGCAGCTGAACATCTTAAAGCAAAGGATCCCTCCACCATTACAAGGGAAGAAATGATGCTAGACCGCCAGGGATTAAAATGCCCATCTAGCTACTGACGTCTCCAAAAAAAGAAACTGTCAACAAGAATGTCTTTCTGAGTGATGACGATGATGCTACTTCAGCATTCAGCAAGCCAGTCCATCATGCACTGGCTCCATGTGTGGGCAGAGTACTGAGCTCCACAGAGAGACCCAGCAGGGAGGCAGGCAGACCTGGCAAGATCTAAGAGAGTGCAGCTCAGAGGAGAGACTGAGGATGAGCGAGAGCCCAGGGGTGGGATGAGTGGGAGAAGCAGGCACAACCTGTAGCAAGCTCAGCCTGCGACATACTTCAGGGCTGGGGATCCAGCTCACTTCCTGGCTGTTTGCAAAGCTGACATTGCTAAAGTTTATCTTCCTACAGGGAGTCACAGCCTTCCCCCAGGGAACGTTTCTGATGGAGACTGGCAGAGAGCATACACAGGTAACCACTGGACATCATTCACAAACATTCATGCCATCCTTGGCCATTCACAAACATTCATGCCATCCTTGGACAGTCACACACATTCATGCCATGACTGGGTATGTCCCACACTGGGTTATCTGTTTTCAAGGTTTACTGTGAGCATGTTTAATGAGAAGTTAGAAATTTGAGAGAATCCTGTTGTTGCTAGATCAGGACTAACAAGTTAAGAAACTTGGTTGGACCTGTTGCCCCAAAGGGTGGTGTGACTGTAAGTGTGTTGCCTGACTTAAAGCAAGTCTTAGCCAGGCTGTTGGTAGGAAACACAAGTTTCCAGGGAGAACACTGCCTTTCTGCCCTAGAGGCATCTTCTAAGAGAGAGGGAAGGGGAGAGGGACGGAGAAGGGGAGAACAAACCGATTTTAAAGCATTTGCCCCGGCAACTGTGTGGGCAAGCAGGCGAGGCAGGCCGGAGAGCTGGCAAGAGCTGGCCCTGCAATGTGAGGTCCAAAGGTGTTCAGGAGGCAGAAGTAAAGCCTTCGACTGACTGGACGAGCCGCACCCTGTTTTAAAGAGAGATGTCTGCTAACTGGGAGTCTAGAGATTTAAACATTAATCTGGGGCAGGAAAGATGGCTCGGTGGTCTGTCAAACCTGATGGTGTGAGTACAATCCCCAAGGTTCCTGTGGTGGAAGCAGAGAACAGGCTCTAGCAAGGTGTCCTTTGACCTCACACTCGCTGTAGCGTGTGTCTGCCCACTCATGTGCACACTCGCGTACAAAGAGTGAATGTAGTAATTAGCTTGTGGGAAGACGTTTAAGTGTTACTCTCACCAGCAAAAAGTAACTTCACAGGCACGTTCATTCCTCCACTGGCGTCTGAACCAACATCTGGAAACTGTGAGGAACCCAAGAGAACATGAAGCAACCGTTGTGCCGCCACCCGGTCGGTACCTTTGCTTCAGGTTAACTGTGGGTTTGATTTGAATGGAACTAGAACAGGAGTCTGCCCTGTGAGCATGACCTTGAGATGTCAAGGAATTTCATCTTGCTGATTTACTAATTGCAATAATCTCAAGGACACCTGTGGTCTGTCCAGTTCACCGTAGTTGATTTTGAAAAGGGGAGAAATAAGACACAAGGAAAAAAATCTGAGCCGGGGAAGCATCCCTGAGTCCCACCTTCCGTGGATGGCTGCGTCTTGAGAGCACTCTGCTCTAGTCCTTGTCATTTCTCAGCAATAGGGAAGAGAAGGGCCTTCGTGACAGCCAAGGCTGGAAGGTGGCTGTAGCAGGCAGGGAGGATCCCACAGGGGAAGACAAAGAACATTGTAGCCGGTCTTTCTTATCAGACCTTCTCTTGGGCCGCCAGTCTCCAAATAACGGAGACTACTTATTAATTATGAAGCTTGAACTTTAGCTTAGGCTTGTTCTCCACTAGCTCTTATAATGTAAATTAACCTGTTTCTGTTCATCTACATTCTGCCTCGTGGCTTTCTACTTCTCTTCCGTGCTGTATATCTGACTTGCTCCATGTTTTGTTGGCATCTCCTGCGCACATAGATTCTAACCTTGTTCTTCTCTCTGCCAGCAAGTCCTGGCTAACATTTCCTGCCTAGCTATTGGCCATTCAACTCTCTCTCTCTCTCTCTCTCTCTCTCTCTCTCTCTTTCTCTCTCTCTCTCTTTCTATATATATATGTATAATTTTATTTTAATTTTTTTCATTTTACATACCAACCACAGTTTTCCCCCCTCCCCTCCTCCTGCTCCCCTCACCTTCTCCCCCTACCCCCCCCCCACTCCTCAGAGATGGTAAGGCCTCATTAAACCAATCAGAAGGTGCCTTTCACACAGTGTGATCAAATACCCACTCCCCAACAGTACAGTGGCCCCAGGCCCCCTCAGCCCCAACTCAGGAAGAGGCTCTTTCCACACAACACTGGAGCATGTATGAGTTGGAGGAGGGATATTTCCTCTGTGGATTTTGAAATAAAAATTGCCTATTAAGCAATTAGTGTGTGTGTGTGTGTGTGTGTGTGTGTGTGTGTGTGTGTGTTTCTTTTATGGACCAGCAGCAATTCTTTTGGAGTATTTTTCTCCCTGTCAAAAGTTCCAGGTTGCTCCTTTTATTCCCCCTCAAATTATGTTTTGTTTGTTTTTGTTTTTTGTTTTGTTTTTTTAAGGCCAACTCTGCCTTGCTAAGGCAGAAGCATTACATGTAAATTCTCTGCTAACAACTCCAGGGGTGACTTTCTCTGTGTCTCTCACAAGGAACAAAGCACCTTTTGTTTTACCTTTTGCTACAGTTTGCTCCTCCACAGCTGGAGCTCAAACAAGCCACAGCTATTTGACCTTGACCCCTGGAAAGCACTCACTTACATCCATGCTCCTGGTCCAAGCACAGACAGCCAAACCCCCATCCCTGAGATCCCAGGGAGGTCCATGTGTGGTAAAGATTTCACCACGTGTGTTTCCTACTGAGCCCAAGCACAGAATGGCCAGAAGCAAAGAGTGTTCTCTTCCGTGAGAGCCTGCCAGCAGAGTCAGGGTACCTAGAGAGGAAGTCTGGTCTAAGGAAGAAGTGCGTGGGGGGTAGGGTGGGGGATTGACAGGGTAGAACAGCCCCAATCTTTTGAGAAAAGTAAAAGTAGGTGAAGAAATGACCATGAGGTTGAAATGAAACAGGGAATGGACTTAAATTCATCTAATTATAGGATTGTCTCACGGTGGGATCCTGGAAAGGTCTGCACCCCTCCTCACCAATGTCTGGCGGCCCAGAAGTAACAAACAAGATGAGCCAAGACCCAGGGGGTCAGCTTAGCCATGAGCCAAGGCTGGACCTGGAGACAGAAAAGAACAGTGAGAACACGGGCGCCATCAGAACACGGGCGCCATCAGAAAAGCCGGTCTTTGTGAGCTGTGGGGCCAGGACCACTCTGAATACCTGCATTCTTCCCATGTAATGCCTCTTTCCTGCACAGTCCTCTCGTTTAGACTGCCCTGTGCTCTTTTCGTCCTTCCCTTCTGCTCAAAGACCCTTCCTGCCCTTGTACAGTTCACCTCAAGTCCTGTTTGTTTGCTCCGCACCATTCTCCTAGCTGGTTGCAGGTTTACCACCCTGTCTCTAAGCAACCTCAGGACTTTTTGTGAGGCATTTAAAGCTCCTTCAGAATTATAGCTCCAAGTGTATCCTTCACGTGGCCCCATTACTTTGCGAAAGGGGACAACTTGAAGGACAAGACCCCTTGCACTTATGTCCCGAAGGTGATCAAATATCTGAGCACAAGTAATTTTTTTCTGTGTGTATGTACATGTGCGAGCACTGGCGTGCCCACCTGTGCAAGTGTGGACATGTAGAATCCAGAAGTCAATGTCACATGTCCTCCTCCATTGCTTCTCACACTATTTTTTGAGGCAGGGTCTCTCACAGAATTTGGAACTCATCCTTGGGCCGCACTGATTGGCTGGTAGGTCCCTGGAGCCCACACACACCGTGTCCCCACCCTCTGGGGTTACAGGCACACACTGCGATGCCTGGTTTTCAATGGGTGCTGGGGATCCAGCTGTGCAGGCATTCTACCTGTTGACCCATCTCCCCGTCCTCACATTAACTGGTTGCTTGTCCTTTAAACAAATCCCATTACCCCTGTGACTCGTTTTAAATTTATTGGCAAATTTTGTCAAATTATTTTTGTATTTTGAGTTTTGATATGTAGCATCATCTTAAATAAGAAGTTAAAATATTTGTCAAATAATTCTCATCTACAATATTGTTTATTTCTATAGGTTGAGTAAAATATTTATGGAAGAGGAGATCCCAAGCATTTATTTGAATGGCCATTAAATTATGCAGAACTGAAAAGGGCTAGCACTTTACCCAGACATTGTGTGTTCCCTTAGACTGATGTCATGGTGGGTTGCACTTACTTGTCATAGCACAATTAAATGAGAGATAGGTTATGATGAGCAACTAGAGTTTTGTATAGAAGGTAACGTCTCTCATGGACCAGACTGGGTGCCAAGAGGCCACTCTTGTTACTTCTTCCTCAGTTTCCCCATCTGCTGGCGCACAGAACTTAGGGTGGAATGCCTGCTCCCACCAATGGCCGCAGCGCGAACCTCCACGAGTGGGCGCCATTGAGCACACTGCAAAACCTCCCAATGCTCCGGAGCTGTTTCCAGTCCTGAAGCCCACGTTTGCATCTTAAATGGTCCAGACTTGTGGAAGTAGCTGGACTAGCTGGATCCATCAGCACGTCTCAAGGTCCGAGCTGGCCTGGCCCTCTGATTCTGAGTCATACCCACAATGGAAGCTTGCAGTTTTGACACCACGGCGTGTTGCTGTTTAAAAAGGTTTACCCTTTGTAGAAAAAGCTGGTCACAGATTGTTGCTCTTGCTTTTTTAAAATAAGGAAATTAACTTATTTCTACATATTGAAGGCAATTGGCAGCTTCAAGCAGTTTTCACAGACGGGGAATGGAGTTGGGAAACACACACGACTTGAATTGTTTAAATTCAGAACAGAAAGCAAGTTTGGGAATCTTTAATCTTTCTGGCGAATCCCCCCTTGCGCAGGAGAAAGGTGGTGAGCCACCCAACATCAGTGGTGACTGATGCTGGACTGGAGAGCAGAGACAGCCTAAGGCAGAGGTGGGTCCAAACGGGGCTCCCCAGGTGCTCCCATCTCCCATGGGGAACGGCGTGGCTCTTAGCTTGCTCTCTGCTCTTGTGAAAATGTCCCCCATTTCCCCTGGACTGGCATTTCACTATGTGCCCGGCCCTGAGCTGTTACCACACAGTCTAGGGGCTTTGTACTAAGGAGCCAACCCACCTGGACTCAAGTCCAGCCACACTCCCCAAGCACCTCACTGGGTAAGAGATAGGCCACCTGCGCCTTCTCTTCTCTGGATCTGGAATGGCCCGGAAAAGCTCCTGTGTTACGGGCTCTGTCTCCAGTATACAGTTAATGGAGACAGATGGTGTTATAGATAAAGCCTTGTGGGGCATTGAGGGGTGTCCTTGAGAGGGAATGTGGGACTCTTCCGCTTTCTCCCGTTTTTCACAACTTAGCTATGAATTGAAGGGCTTTCCTCTTTGTTCCATACCATGATGCGCTGCCTCACCACAGGCTCAAAAGCAACAAGGTCAGTGAGCCCCAACCAACCTTTCTCCTTTATAAGCTGATTACCTCAGGTACTTTCTCACAGTAACAGAAAGCTGACCAACGAAGTGAGATAAAGCATAGAAACCAGTCAGCATGGAACCTGGCCTATAGAAAGTATCCGGAAATGGTCACTGTGGTTTTTTGTCTATATACACCATTTCCTGCATACTGATACACAATAAAGGGCTCTTCTAAATGTTCAATTTCACATCATTTCAACAAATTATTAAAAGTGTACATAGATATGTGTGTCAGTAACTCTTGTTTTGCTTTCTTGATTTTTGTAAGATGAATGTATAAAATCAAAATTAGACAGCTATAAAAAAATCTGTTATTCTCAAAAAAGTTAACTTTTCTATGATGCCTCTCTTTACCTCGAACTTTAAAGATAAAAAGAAAACCAAGAAATTACTGCAGATAAAAAGCATTATCATATCTCCTCTATTGGCCTTTTCTTCTTTAAGCATTGGTGTTGTTTATTACACTAAATGACCCTCTTGATGTTATTCTGTAGGAGATAATTAGGTGCAGTCATTTTTTTTCTTTGCAGAAGGGAAGAGTGAAATAGTTGACTTCACATGTTGGTTAACATGGAGGTGTCACTCAGAACCACCCCTTAGCTCTAGGTCATAATACATTCACATGTGTACATATGACACAGGTTGTCACAATTAACACATTACAGCCCTAGCCAAAGGATTCTCCAGGGCGAGCTCCACATTCGAAGCTGTGTATTCGGTTTGGTGCATTTCAAACCTGAGCATGGGAGCTTAGGATATAAATAGCATGCCCAGTTGGCCAACAACACTGCCATTGTGATGAGATCATTTCCAGGAAAACACTAAAATGCAGTGATGGGAAGAACATCTGGCCTTCCAACACTTGCCTTTGATTTAGACTTGGACATCCTACATAAAATAGGGGCTGTCCTTATTAATGCTTCAGTTTCCACACAGCTCACTCATTTTAACTTAAGAGGCAGCAAATAGATGCAGAGCTCACTTGACTGACAATTGCCCCTTCATCCCTGGCCTATCTGATTCCACTTCATCCCAAAGGAACACAGTCTCTGACTTACAGTGTTTAACTTGGGATTTTTCAACTTCATGATGCTGCAAAAGCAATATTCATCCAATGGAAACCATGTGTCAGTTTTGAACTATGAGCCTTCCCTGGGCTAGCACTATGTGATGGGGTACTTAATCCCAGCCTTTTATGAATTAGGTATGATATAAGTAGAAATAGCATTTGCAAGTTTTAGAAAGTGTTTCTTTTACTTTTTAAGGTGTGTGTGTGTGTGTGTGTGTGTGTGTACATGTGAGCCTGTGTGTCAGAAAAAGCCTGTGTCTCTAACATCATGGAGGGCTATCCCTGACCCCTGCCATGGAGGATCATAATAGTCCTAGACAGAATACAGAAGCCCAAACTACTGTGGGAAATGGTAAAAAAAAAAAAAAAACAAACAAACAACAACAACAACAACAACAAAAAAAAAACAATTTTATGCATGAGACAGAAATTGGTAGCTTGATAATTTATCAGAAGAGAAAACACTCTGTAACCTCAGCTTGGTCAAACTGTGTAAAATTCCCATATGCATGGAAACATGTATTCTTTGCAGTTTGGAAAAGCAACATGGGATGTGTGTCCATTGTCTGTTTGCTTATCCTGCTGTTGAAGTTTCCTCCATCTCGGTTGCCTTCTTGTGTATTTATTCTGTTGGTTACTGTAACACTGTTATTGCACATCTCTGCTCCTTTTAGTACTGAAAACTTGATTTGTGCAGTGATATTTTGATGCAAGGTCAGACTGGCCTACATAGTGAGGTCCAGGCCAGCCCGGGTTTATAAAGGGCAAGAGTCCCTCTCAAAAACAAGTAAATAGAATAGTCAAAAAGAAAGAAGGAGGGAGGAAAAAATTAAAATACTGAAAAAGATTGCAAAGGTAAACAAAAATGTTTTCACAATGGATGAATCCGTCTCTGCTAGCATCTGATTGCACTTTGACATGTTTGATGGTTAAAGGCTTTCAAGCCTCACTCTTCCATCTCCCCTCCTTTCTGGTCCATCTGCTTGGGTCCTCCTGCTTGCTGGCCACTGGTTGCTCTCAGCCACAGCTACTATCATGAGGGATCCTCAGTGCATCCCATCAGCTTACCACGGTCCTTTTTCTTGCCATTTGTGTCTTCTTGAGAAGCCCAGTCACTTTTCTCTTCGGTCATCTATCGTAAAAACGATCCACTTTTTTCTAAGTTTTAGTTACTATATATTTACTTTCTAAAGCTTCCAGCTGGCTATTGGCACAAAAACAGACATGCAGTCCAGGACTCAGAGAGGAATCCACATAGCTATAGACACAAAGGAGTCACACATGTGAGAGAAACCACGGTCCTTACAGTGAATGGTGCTGGCCATAAACAAATGAATAAATGGGAATGTTAATGTCTACGTGGTAAATCTAGTGACTTAGACCCATGTGGATCCATCACTCCTCCCTAGAGCTCCCCTGCTGTTTCTCCCATGGGGAGAACAACTGTCATGGAACAACTCTGGTCATTTTTAGCTTATGGTGAACCTTGTGTTTATAAACTTTCTGTGGAGGCGGAACACCAGAATGAGGTTTTAATTCCAGAAGGAACTGGGTTTGCTTTCCCCAGATTCCTCAGCACCTCTGCAAGCCAGGGAGAGCTGGAAGGGGAACCAGAGACTGAGGTGACTCCACACAGAGGGACAGCCCTGCCACGGCATGCTTGCTTCTCTATCCACTGCTGCTGGTGTGCAGCCCTGTGGTCTTCACCTAAAACAGGATTGCTCTTTTCTCTTTCTGCACTCCAGAAAGAGATCCGCTTGAATCCTAGAGCTGTAGAAAGTCTGTTCAGACAAGTCCAAGCCACAGATCGGATCCATCCCCATAGAAGCACTAGCAAGCACTATCCTTCCCTTGTCCAAAATGGTTCCTCTACTACACTCCATCTCTACCATAATATAGAAGCCCCCCATTTTTATTCCCAGTACCAGTGACATCATCTGGGATGATATAAGACTACTCTACTTCCTCTCTATCTTAGGAACCTAATTTGAGTGTAAAATTGGAAAAGATGGGAACTTTCAAGGCAGAAATTTAGGTTCAGTAGTGTGATCCCACCTATTAGTGGACACCAGGATCCTCAGCAAGGGGTGTAAGGAGTCTCTCTGCCCTGCCAGCCAACTCCCAAATAATGACAGGGAGACTTCTTACTAATTATAGCTTAGGCTTGTTCCTAACTAGCTCTTATAACTTAAATTAACCCATTTCTATTAAGCTACGTCCTGACATTTGGCTCATGGCTGTTACCTCTCCTTCTGCATGTTCTGCTTCCTCCACATCTGGCTGGTGACTCTGGAATGCCTAGATTCATCCCTTTGATTTCCTCTCTCTCTGCCCAGAAGTTCCACCTATACCTCCTGCATTGCTATTGGCTGTTCAGCTTTTTATTACAGCAATACATCTTCACACAGTGTAAAAATATCCTACTTTATTATCTGCAGGAAGGAACCCAAAAGGTACTCAAAGAAATGAAGTTTGGTAAATGGATGTGTTTCATTTTGCAGAGTTTGGAAAATTAAAGTATGTGCATTATACCATAGATACATATTCAGGATTTCAATGGATGACTGCTTTGAGTTATGAAAAGGCTGATTCTATAATTACACATCTATTAGAAGTTATGGCCATCATGGGAATACCTATACAAATTAAGACTGACAATGCTTCAGCATATGTCTCTAGTAAAATGAAACAGTTTTTTGCATATTACAACATAAAGCATATTGCAGGTATACCACACAATTTACAGGACAAGCAGTTATAGAAAGATCTAATTGCACTTTAAAAGATATGCTTAATAAACAGAAAGTGGTAATAAAGATCCCTAGAGATATGTTACAGAATGTTTTATTAACTTTAAATTTTTTAAATGCTAATGAGAAAGGAATGACAGCTGCAGAGAGACACTGGATAATAGAAAAAAACTACAGAATTAAATCAGCCTGTATACTTTACAGATGTGGTGATCTCAAAATGGAAACCAGGATACGTGTTACATTGGGGAAGAGGTTTTGCTTTTGTTTCCACAGGAGAAGAAAAACTATGAATACCATCAAAATTTATAAAGATTAGATTCAAACAGGAGAGACCTCTTGATTAGGAGAGGTGATAGTTCATTGGACAGTGTGTACATTCTATCTAAACCAACTTATATGACTAGCAAATACCTGTCATTTGATCAGATATAACCTGCCAAAAATGGAAACTCCCCAAAGTTAAGGTTGGGGCAGGGTTTTGTTTTTGTCTTCCCAGTAGAATAAAAGCAGCCAACTAAGGAATTTGAAGGCCACTGGACAAATGAGACATACGAAGAACAGAGAATCATCCAGAGAAAATGTCTCAAGTAAAAGAGTAAATTGGCCTATTGGTATATCACATTTCCAATAGGATAAAATTTCATAAATCTTCCCAAATGTTTGTTTCTGCTGTTCTCTACAGACATATAAGACAAATGGTCTTTTTGTAGTCCCAATTCAATTAAAAATTAAATCTGGCTTTGGAGTTGGAGCGTGGATCTCTCTTTCTCTAAACCCAAGAATGCTTGTTAAAGGAAAATCCAAAATCTCTGTCTCATGTCAGAAGAGCTACCTGGTATGGGACAGAAGAAAAACCAAAATTAAGGGACTATTCTATTGTCACTAATCTCATAATCCTTTGGTTTTATTTTGACTCTTTAAAACTTTTCTTAAAATATAAATATTATCTCAAAATTTATAAGATTAATAAATATATATATATATTTAACTTTCTGTTGTGATATTAATAGTCATATACAGCACTAACTAATTCTAGAAATAGGCTCCATCTAGCTTCTTGTATGTGATTTTTGGGCTTGAGTCCAAACCAGGTAACTGGGAATTAAGCTTGTGTACCCCGGATGTATTTAATAGATGTGGTCTTTTAACCTCTCTGAGATATGCTGCATATGACATTTAAAATGTTCAAATTTTCTGCAATGAACTATGACCATTTATAACAGCAACCTTTGAAGTCTCCAAAAGGATGTTGGGGCCCTACAATGATGAATCCACCTGGATGGTGGTAATGCCACTAAGCTGACAAACACCACCCAAAGACCAGTTTTGGACTACAAACTGCTCAAGACAATTCAAGGTGGTTAGCTGAGATGGTCCAGCTTCACAGACTATTCCAGCCAGGACTTTTGATAAGCTCTGCACTTTCATATCACACTGAGACTGAATAACAGCTAGCTCTTCCAGGACTTGACCATTATCCCAATTTTCTCAGGGTCCCCTAAAGATGCTGTCACCTCCATACATCGGGAAGCACTCTAGAGAAAATGACACCCATGTTCACAAGAGATAGGGTGGGTGGTTTTTGGTTATTCAGTGGATTATGGATGTTTATCATCATTTAGGGGGGTTGGTTGTTATTGGTCATGGTCAGGGAGGAAAACAAGCAAAGGAGATTAGAATCAAGGATCTCCTTCTGAAAAGAAAAAGGGAATATAGGAATGGTAGGATAAAAGGGTAGATTACTGAGTCTACTTTTAAACTAAAAAAGCAACTACTAGTCTTAAATATTTTACATTGGTATGGATTTTTGTATATTGATTCAAATTTAAGGTTATTTTTGTTATACTGTTGTACCAGGCTTTTTCTTTTGGGCCACCAACCAGCTCCCAAATCATGACACAGAGACTTAATATTAGTTATGAATGCTCAGCCTAGCTTAGACTCATTTCTTGCTAGTTCTTGTAATTTAAATTAACCTCTTTCTCTTTATCTACCTTTGCCTCTGGGCTTTTTACTTTTCTTTCCTTCTGTACATCGCACTTTCACTGCTCCTTGTGACTGGCTGGCTGGTGGCTGCCTGGCTAATGGCCTCAGACTTTTCCTTCATCCTCCCCTCCTTCTCTCATTCCTCCCCCAAGCCTAGATTTCTCCTCCTACTTATTTCTCTGTTTGCCCATCCCTCTCCTGCACAGCTATTGGCCATTCAGCTTTTTATTGGACTAATCAGGTGCATTAGGCAGGGAAGGTGAAACAAATGCAACACATCTTTTTTAAAATCAAACAAATGCAGCATAAACAAATGTAACACACCTTTACACAGTTAAAGTAATATTCTGCAGCAAAGACAAATATAACACAGCTTTATAGAGTTAATTAATTTCCACAACACACTGTACATATGTTTCTACTCTTGTTTAAGATCTTTTTGTATGTTGATACAAATTTAAGGTTATTTTGTTTTAACATACTGTATTGTTTAAGTTATTGTACCTATGCAGCTCATTTTAAAATGTAAAGTTCTAGTCCTTAAAGGCTATTATTACAAACTGTTTAAGATAATTAAGAAATGTAGGTTAATAGTTAATCATCTATAACAATGAAATTTGTGGCCATGTTAGGTATGTTTTAAAGGCCAAACAGAGATATATTTTAAATAGACAGATGGTCTTCAAACATGTCAGAGATCTACAGAATATGGCATTTAAAATGTTTTAATAACAAAGATTTTCATGACAGTAAGACACATCTGCTCCTGGCAGCACCAATCTACTCAGAGAAGATGATGGGCATCGAAGAAAAGGAGTTCACTTTCTTTGTGGCAAAAGTTAGCCACTGGGCAAGAAACTGCCCTTGCCTCAACTACTGACAATATATTGTCCAAATTGGACAAGCAAGACACAAAAGAAATCAACTGCTGAACTTTGCCAGGACAAGGTGGGAAAGTCCTTCAAAAATCCCTGCTTCATAGAAAAGTCTGTCTGACAGTCTAGAACTGTAGGCCAAAGATAGATGCTCCAATGTTACAGCAGAAACTTGGGTGACTGTCTAGGCAGCTAGCTGTTTCTGTCATTTCTATAGTTTTGGAAGTTGTTTGCTCTGTACTTCCTATTTACTCAGTTAATATTATATACCTCTCAGGTCTTTGATGGGGTTGAAGATTAGATAGTAATAGTTATAGTGTTCCTTGTTACCAAATTCAGAAAAGAAACTCACATAAGAGATGTAGTTTATATGGTTGAGAAACAAAAGCTTAAGTTGTTTATCTAAGAAGATGCTTTAATGTCAGAAAAGATGTTTTTAGGATGGTAATACAAATTATGATAGAAAATGATTTAGGTATAAAACTTTGAACTCATCAAGATAAGATAGATAATAATTTCTCCAAATTTGCCAGAGACAAATGTACTGGACATTGTGAATATAATTCTTACTTGAAAATTGTTCAATAAGAACATATAATTTTACTGTGCTAGTGTTAAAACCTTTCCTTTTTATTTAGACAAAAGGGAGAAATGTTATGGGATATTTGTACACTGTATTAAGATATATTGCTATGATTGGTGTAATAAAAAGCTAAATAGCCAATAGCTAGGCAGGAGATATAGGCAGGACTTCCAGGCAGAGAGAGAACTCTGGGAAGAAGAAAGGCAGAGTTGACAGGTAGATTTAGAGGAAGCAGAATGGGCAGTACAGAGATGAGGTAACATCACATGAGTGTAGATTAATATAAATGGGTTAATTTAAGTTATAAGAGCTAGTTGAGAACAAGCCTAAAGTAAGCCAAACTCTCATAATTAATAATAAGTCTCTGTGTTGTTATTTGAGATCTGGCTGGTGGGACAGAGAAAGACTTGTTACATTAGAATGTTTTCTACAAACTTTATGGTGATTTTTTAATGTAGGCGACCCCTCTCCCAAGGCATTTTGGGTTTTTTTTGTTTTGTTTTATTTTGTTTTTGTTTTTTGTTTTTCAAGACAGGGTTTCTCTGTGTAGCTTTAGAGCCTGTCCTGGAACTCACTTTGTAGATCAGGCTGACTTCGAACTCACAGAGATCCGCCTGCCTCTGCCTCCCGAGTGCTGGGATTAAAGGCATGCGCCACCACTGCCTGACCCAAGGCATTTTGTAAAACCCCTTTTAATGAACTGGCTATTCTTTCTTTTCTTTTTCTTTCTTTCTTTCTTTCTTTCTTTCTTTCTTTCTTTCTTTCTTTTTTTTTTCTTTTTGGTTTCTTGAGACAGTTTCTGTGTAGCCATGGCTGTCCTGGAATTCATTCTGTAGACCAGGCCAGCCTCAAATTCAGAGATCCACCTGCTTCTGCCTCCTGAGTGCTGGGATTAAAGGCGTGCGCACTGGTTATTCTTTAGGTTGGCCCTCCTATCATCTTGCTCTGAGAACTTAGACAATTCACTGTGTATCGCTGAGTTTAATTTATTATCAAGAGATGGGTTACTGACTCACCCTCCTCCTCGGATGTTCTGTGAATGAATATGGGAAAAGAGCAATGCTTGCTATTTCCTGTCCTGAAACAAGAATCCTTGTCCTATGGTGTGGTTGTCTGCTAGGCAGGTTTTGCAATGAGACATCCTAGGATCCCCCTTGTGTGTTAGTATAAACCAAGGCTTTCACAACAGCACTATGCTATGGTTGCTATGGTTTCAGTTTGCAATGCCCCCACAGGCTCAGGTCTTGAAGATGGATCTCTTTACATAGGCCAATATCACCCTCAGCTGTTGGCACTTTCCTTGGAGTTGGTGGAATGAATGCAGATTTCTGGGTGCAGCTGTGTCAAGGGTATAATCTAAGTCCAGGTTCCTCTTTGCACCCTGGGAAGCCACCAACCTCTCCTGCTGTCAAGGACAGCACTGCTTTCAGTGCTTCTCATTCCAATGGATTAACACTTCCACAAACAGGCACAACATGAGTCTTCCCTCCACGGGGTTGCGTCTACTGGTCACAGTGACGCAGCAGCAATGAATAGCACTTTGAGTTTTAATTACCTGGGGTTTTTGAGACAGAGTCTCACTATGTAGCTCCAGGTTAGCATTAAATCTGTTATAAGATCCAGGCTAGGGTTAGACTAACAAGTGTCCTGCCTCAGCCAGAGCTGGAATTGTAGATGTGTGCCACAGGGCTCATGCTACAGTAACGTTTGTAGATGTAACCAACCGCCTTATTAAATAATAAACACAGAGCCAATGTAAAGATGAAAGCCCAAGAGATCAGAGCTAGGAGCCTTACCCGCTGCCGCCAACTTCTTCCGCCAAGAGACCTCTCTGAAAAAAGGGACTACTACCTGTGCGTTCGCCTTTAAATAAGAGTTCTGTTCTGCCTTCTCATTGGTTGTAAACCCAACTACGTGACTGCCTCATTACTGCCTGTCTGTATAGACCTCCAGGTTTTCTATGGTTGGTATTGAGATTAAGGGCGTGTGTCTCCAATGCTGGCTGTATCCTTAAACACACAGAGATCTACCTAGTTCTGCTTACCAAGTGCTGGGATTAAAGGCGTGGACCACCACCGCCCTGGCTTTCGCTATGGCTTGCTAATAGCTCTGACCCCTAGGCAACTTTATTTATTAACATACAAATAAAATCACATTTCAGTACAATTAGAATACCACTATAAACGTTCTTTGTGGCCGTGTGTGGCATTAGCCTTCATGTCATTGGTCATACCACCCTTGTGCCACGGCTTTAGGGGATGGGATGGAAGTGACATGGGTGTCTGAGAAGGACCTCGAAACCATTGGTTGGCATTTGGTTTTTGCATTTGTCTGGCTGTCCAGGAATGCCGGATAGCTGGCTCTGGGAGACTGCAGTTGGAGAAAGCTTGTAATTAAGCCTTTTTGTTTCTGACCTGGACTCACTTTAGATTCTCTGAAATCTGGCATCACCCAGTAGTCTTAGCCTGCCAATAGAACAGTTGAAAATCATCCAAAACTCATTGTTAACACAAGATGGCAGAGAGAGATAAGGAAATAAAACCACTGTAGCTCTTTCCAGTCCTTGGTCAAAGCATGATTTATCAACTTTAAAGCAAAGTGTGCATTTTGTTGTTAACAGTTTAGAGGTGGAATGTAAAAAGAGAAGGAAGGACATGCTAGCTGCTCCTGGGAACGGGCTTTGGCGATGGCATGACTCAGTCAGATCAGATGACACACATTGCAATCATGAAGGCATTTATTAAGTGCTCACTGTATACAGGCCTCCATGAGGCTAAAGATAAGACGGAGGGTCCAAGTCCCTTTCTGTCCTGTGGAACCTGTGTCCCGGGCATGGGCTGTTGCCTCGGTTGTGGTGATTTGCTTGGGTCTCCTCACTAACTGAGGAAAGTACCTCAAGGAAAAAAAACACGGACCTGCCACAGCAGCATGGCAAGGGCCCTGGCCCAGATTCGGGGTCATCGGGGTCAGGAAGCATGCTCTGAGCCCTGACAGTCTTCATCCATCATGATGCAAAGGGGTGGGTCGACCTAGCAGTGGGCAGAAGAGCAGAAGAGGACCACAAAGGGCTTCAAGGGCCACATGAGGGGTTTGGAATTCTGTCCTGGGATGTGTGTGTGTGTGTGTGTGTGTGTGTGTGTGTGTGTGTGTGTGTGTAGAGGGCACATTGACAGTGTTTGTGGGGAACAAAGCCATGTCTATGAGCTGTGGTTTTGAAAGGACATCTCTCATGTACAGTGAGATTAGTAGACTAGAGAAAGCCAGAGAATGGACAAGGCAGGGGCAGGACACGGCATCATTGACTTTGGCTTAGCAGTGGAGTTAGAAAGCAGAGTGGGCAGTCGCTCGCAGCAGCTTTTGTCTTTGTGGAGTCCTGCTCTCCTGCCCTGGCCTGTCACAGCTCAGCAAGAAGTGTCCATCTGGGGAGAGAGACACCCACCATCCTCTGCAGTCAGCCAAACACACAAGCAGACATGTCAGTGGCCCAGTGGCCCACACTGACTCGGGGGGACAGGTCTCACCCAACCCAGCACGGGTGTGTGAGGAAGCTGAAGGCTGAGCAGTGGTCCCTGAATGTGACGCCTTTAGAGTCACAGGGGTTGTTGATTCTTATTGCCCAGTATCAAGCGTCAGGGAAAGCTGTCTTCTTTCATTGTGCGCCAGTCTCCTTCCCCCCCACCCCCTGGTGTCTGTCAGCACTACTAAGTGTGTCCCTTTGCACAGAGGGTTCCACATGAGTTCAGAAAGCCACTCCCCAAACATTTTCTAAGATAAATTGTGTGTTCCAGCCCTCCCATTATATGTCTCCTCCCTTTTAAGCATATTTCTCTGAATTTCCTATCCATGTTGGAAACAAATGACATGCTAATACGTTCAATTGATATCATATGTGGTAGCTTTGAAAGAAGGTGCCAGAATATGTGAGGGAAGTTATGGGGCAGTGGAAAGTATCCATGGCAATGCCATCCTGTTTAGCAAACATACAAAGAGAATTTATGCTGAGACAATCAAAACATAACATAGAGGTGGACTTTGACAGGTCCAAGTTCAAAACCAGGATTTTCCACTGGGGGATGGCAAGACAAAAATAGCATTCATGTAGTTTGTGCCTTGAACATCATAGTAATCATGAAGTCGGTTTTCCCAGGCCATGCATACGTCTCAAACTGTCTCATGTCATTAGGATGCCTCCATAACTCAAGACAATATCAAATTTCATTTAGAAATAAATCTCCATGTCTTTTCCCTGCAATAAGCTAGGAATATGCCTAACTCACCAAATATTTCATCTTTATTATTGTTTTTCTTGTGGGTTATGTAAGTATTTTAAGACAGAAACATTTTTCAGAGAAATAAAGCCTTATGTGTAATTCAAAAATACTCAGGTAATGTGATCAGTGCTTATGAAAAGCTAAGTCCTTGGTCACATCTCGCTGGTGATGTGACCCCCATGCTATTCATCAAAAACCCTAGTGTTCCAGGAGCACATGTCCTCAGTACACTGCGGCTCAGGAGGAATTACCTGAAGTTTATGTCTCTTGACTAAACTTGGCCCAGGAGAAAAGATCAAAAGCAATTGCGTGATGCAGTTTTCTGGTGGAAAAAGGAAGGGCTGTGTTAGTCCATTCAGAATGCTCTAATGAAACACTATAAAGCCTGTGGTTTATAAACCACAGTGATTTATTTCTTGTAGTTCTGGAAGCTGGGATTTCCAAGATCAAGGTTCTGGCAGATGTGGTGCCCAGTAATCAACTGGTTCCTGGTTCAGAGTGGAGCCTTTTCACCATGACCTCACATGAGCCTCCTCTCCCGTTCACAAGAGCTCCACAGTCATGACCTAACCACCTACCAAAGGCCCTACTTCTTAATGCTATCATGCTGTTGGGGGAGGGGTATGCATTAAGACCTCAGCAACTTGATTTCATGCTGATTAATTCACACAAATTTTGTTTTCACACACATAAGGATTGTGTAAAGAACTTAGATGGTGACAGTTTTCTCTAGGACTTGAACCTTGAATTGCTCCCAGGTTGTCCACCTGGTTCATGTACTGCAAAGCTATGAAGACATCTCAGGGCTTCTAGGTAGAGTGAGTGACCAGTCTGTAATGACCTGTGTAGTTAGGGCAACATATAGCATACATCCCTTGTTAGCTCTAGATGGTTCATGGTTCGGAAAGTTTTTTTCCTGGTAGCCTGTGTTAGGTCTTCAGTAAGAACATCTCTAAGTTTGAAATACTATAAAAATGTAAATGTTGTTTATTATCCAGTCACCCAAAAATCTCATGTTGTACAGAGCTATCCTCACAGCCTAACTTCTGCCATCTTTGGAGTTCAGCTGGGTCTGCTCACCAGATATCATTACAGTTGGCTGGATGACTATTGATGTTTCTCTTAGAAGAGGCAGGTAGGGTCAGGGGACCCTCACCTGAGTATCTTCTCAACCATTTGCACGCAGTTGTACCCTGGTTGCTTGTGGCCTCGGCCTCTGAGAAGGGCTAGAGGATATGGGTGGGGAAGGATCAGAGGAGGGGACTCTATCTCCACAGCTCTGGGAGAATCATCAGCCATGAGGGTGCAGATCTTCCCCTCTGGTGTGGCTGCTTAGAGGCAATTCACTCTGCTGCCTGTAGCTCCTCCCATTACTCTGTAAGTAAACCTAACGTACTCACTGTTTCCCCAGAGCGGACCTGTGTGGAGTGGTGCTTTGGTTTGTCTTCGGAACATAGGAGGAAGGTAGACATTATTTATATCTCCCTGCAGGAAGAAATTTTAGCAACGCCATGGCTAATGCATTGCTGTGTGTCCCCTAGTCTATGTCTTTTTGTGATTCAAACTCCTTTCTGAATACTACACTATGCTAGTAAAAACACTATCACAAGCCTATCCCAGAGCACCAAGCCTAGCACATAAATGAGTGTGTAACAAGCATTTACTTGATATTTGGGATCATGGAGAGCCAGAAATGCATCAGTATTCTGCGCAAGTCAGTCTAAAGGTTGATCTTTGTAATCACTACAATCAGAAAGTGATTTTTCAGGTTGAAGACATTTTTATTGTTTTTTGTTGTCTACCATTCACTGTGCCAGACTGAAAAAAAATGCTGCTTGAGGTGTCTCTCATGGAAGGAAGGACTTGAGGTGTCTCTCATGGAAGGACTTGAGGGGTTCTCATGCAGAAGGATGCTAGTGGGGGAGGCTTCTTGCACTCAGGAGCAAAATGAAGAAGC